>KV006334.1:7337-115243 GCA_001598015.1 Dorcoceras hygrometricum
TATATATATATATATATATATGGGACATGATATCCTACACAACCAACTTCCCCACCTTCTTCCCCGACTGCCACGTGTCACCATGTGGACTAACATATTAACTTCAACAATTTTTTTAACTTCCGACCAATTGCATGGTGCCACGTGGTAGTTGGGGAAGAGGGTGGGGAAGTTAGGTATGTAGGATATCGAATTTTTTTTATATATATATATATATATATATATAACTTGTACGGCTATTCTTTTAATGCCTCCTTAATTGTTGTGCATGAATTCTGGATAAAGATCGATGACTAGATTACGTATGATTTCAACTAAAATTAGTTTTTCCAAGTTGAACACTAAAATGTTGTAATCAGATTCTTTTTTTTTTTGTTCTGAGATTGAACTATTTAACAAAAAATTAACATTTGAAATTCAAATTTATGTATGCATTGAAAAAAACTAAGAAATCTTTTTAGTTACTTATAACGAATTTTCTATTAAAACAAAACTTAATTAACCATCGATTAAAATTTCTAGCTGATAGTTTTTAAAGCTCTTATTTATTATCAAACGGGTTTTTAAATAAATCCAGGGCTTGCATATTTTACAAAATAATGAATTTTAATTGAAAAGTTTAAATATGAGGTGCATGCATGAAAACATGTCAAACAAAATTAATTTGGATGGGTGGCGTAAATTAATTGTGGGAATGTATAAGCTACTGGTCCAATATGTTTCTGCATTCATACTCGCAGCTCGTGTATTTTGCATTACTGCACCCGTGAATTTATATCTGATCGAACTGGATGGACAGGGACTATTAGCATACGGGTGACGTGGGTGTATATACATATATGAACTGGATGGTTAGGGAAATAGCATCAGGGTGACGTGTATATATATATATATTGCTACTTTGCATACTTGAAGGTAGATACACCGACCTCTTTCAAACATACAACAATGCAACGTAATTTAACTCTCGGATCGATCAAAGGTTATTTCATGATTAACCATCTTTTCATTTATATCTCATCACAAAATCAATAATGAGATAATATATATACGTTACATACGGAGTATACACCAAAAGGCTTGCAACACAGCAAATATATATAGAGAGAGCTAATATTTTGGGCATCCAGTGTGGACGTCTGTGTAGGCATCTAACTAAAACCTGACACCGTGTTTTAGTTGAGTGTACATCGGTACAAAGAAAGAAGTTTTGTGGGTTTTATAACTAAAGATCTTGATAAAATATAAATCATGTTTTGGTGGTCAAGAGATTTGAGTATATATAATGAATAAAAAATATCAAGCTACTAGTGCAACGCTGTAACTTATATCGTTTGAAAATTTATCTAAACATGATAATATTTCTTATTTCAAATTTTAATAGTCTTTCATTAATATAAAGTATATAATGATGTATGTGTAAATATTTAAAAAAAATATCTATAGTTTAGAGATTATTTGAAATTTAAAACTATTAAAGATTATTTTAAATAAGTATTTGGTAATAAAAGTCATATTTTTACAATAGTGTTTGGACAATAACCTTTTTTGCCACTCCTATATTGGGTTAATTTTGACCACTAAGTTTTCAAATATTTTATTTGGGTGAACTAACATGAAAGTTTTTGGTTTCTAATCCTAATTTTTCAGACTATATATTGATTTGATATGAAAAATATTGTGGTGACACAAAAAAATAATGATTTGTCAACCATAATATCAACATATTATGGTTTGAAACTATAAACTTAGTCTTGCATAAAATCTTCTTAGTTATAATAATTATACTGAATGAATACCTACTAACCAAGTTATTAGATTGTTGGGTTTGAAAATGAATATAATATTATCTTTGATGGACAAAGCTCGCTATCATATTTATGCAAGTGTGTAGATATAGAGAAGACAATATAAGAAGTAGGTAGAAAGTTATCAGAATAAAAGAAGTTGACTGTAGTTTACATGAGATAGAAAAAGAAGCTGAGGACCAAGAGTGCCCTCCGAGTAAGAGAGTTTGGTGGAGAAACTATCAAGAGCGGATGACGAGGAATTCTCTATATAAATGAAGAAAGTCTTAATGTCAAGAAGATCAGTTCTGAAGTATTGATTCTCACAAGACAGTACTGATCACGTTCGAATTTGCAAACATA
The DNA here is from genome assembly GCA_001598015.1 of Dorcoceras hygrometricum. Lineage (NCBI taxonomy): Eukaryota > Viridiplantae > Streptophyta > Magnoliopsida > Lamiales > Gesneriaceae > Dorcoceras > Dorcoceras hygrometricum. The sequence goes on from KV006334.1 coordinate 9,488, forward strand.
TAAAAAGAGGTCAATCATAGCACTTCGAACATTAGAATATGACTGTTGTATCCTTATTTGAATTCCCGAACTTAAGGAGTCCAGTAAACAAGAATTCAGGGCAACGATAGTAATAATAAAAAAAGAAGGGACGATACAACAAAACATAGTTCTTCTCGTCTTCTCTGTGTGTGATGAGACATTTGAGAGATGAACTTTGTATAGATCAATCCTTAAACACACCATTACTCTCATATATAAAGATTAGCTTTCCAGATTAGTTGAATTAGCGTCTTTACACAAAGATGTTAAAAATGTGTTTATAATTTTGGCATAAGAGACATTAAATATTATGCGGATTGTTAGGTTACAACCTACAATTAAGATTTTCTATTAGTTCCAATTCAGATAAGGGTTAAGTTTTACATTGAAGTGGATTTGCACAAGATGTTATATAAATCAACATCTTCTAGTAGAGTCCTTACCAAATGAACTAAGGGAGATGTATCTTCGACCCTTCAAAAACAAATTCTCATATCTTATTTATTTACATTTTCATATTAGCCCAAAGAACTACATATACAGACGGGATTAAATTCCTTTACAACTTACTTTTAAATCATTTCACCTGTCTGAGCTTTAGTTGAGTCAGATGATAAAATAATTAAGTGATATTTTATCCGGAGAAAAATCAAAGCAGATCAAAAGATTTATCCAGAAGAAATCTTTAAACTGGACACTCCGGATGTAAAATATTTATTCCGAAGCAAGTTTTCTGTCTTGTTTCCTTGCATTTCTTTACAAATGATTTCAAATTACCTAATAAGTTTTAGAGGGGTATTCGAGTGTTTTCTGATTGGTTCTAAACCCAAACTTGATATAATTTCTCGATAACTCAGTTAATCTATTGATTTCAAGAATAAGAATTATTGTCACTTTGTGGGATAAAGGTTTTTCAAAACTGTTTATTTACAACTCTCTAAACTATTTCGATCATAATAATGTTGGCTCAGTGGCGGATCCGCATCCCGCTCCCGTGACATAGCGGAAGTTTTTATAAATATTGTGTCCAGGAACGGTCATACACGAATAAACAAAGCTAAACATGCATAGGATGTTTAGAATATATCTTTGACAACTAGACGTCCGGCTCCGACCAGTCCACAAGGGAAATGACCTTTCAACAGTTGAATGGTCGATTGAACGTCCAATCCGGTCCAAGACTGGAATCTCAATTCCATCACTGGTCTACACTAGAAAACCAGTGAAGATTTAGCGAACGGAGTCTACACGCCGGAACGGTCGGAACGAACTCTGACGACGACGGCAACGACGACGACGAGGCGACAAAAGGAGGGGCGATAGTGAGGGAGAGGGAAGCTATTGAGGAGTTGTCAATAGAACTTGGTACGAATGAATGGCTCCCATGAAGCCCCTATTTATAAATATTTAATTGGTTTAAATCAGGTTAATGAGGCCCAGGTCAGGCCCAGACCCAAGGAACATCAGTTTCGAGTTCACCGCCGTGGTTTCATCATAATCCCGATCGACGATCAGATCGGACCGATCTGCACAGTTTCCAAAATTGTACATTATGATGCGCAAACAATTTTTCGGACCACTGAATCTATAAATGACAGTTTTGCCTCTATGGTTCAGGGATACAGCTAGCCGTGGGTTACAACTCATTGTGACTCAATGACGTTTCGAGTAGTAAGTACTAATCTGTACAACCAAGACCTCAGACTTAATCCACTCGATAAATGATAACCATTTGGAAAGTTCGAACAAGGGTAGTTCGATAGATCACCAGGTCACTATCCATCTGCATGCTCAGAACATCTCTATGTTCCATGCCAAAGAAACGTGGTACTTTGCATCGCAGATGCTAGTCTCAAGCTCCGGCGAACCTTATCCTCTTTTGAACGGCTCAATCTACTAGGAACTAGTTTAGAACACACAGTGACTATTAGATGTGTTTCATGATAGCCATCAAAACCACTATCGCATCTAATATACATTGTACTGCATTCAAGGTCTTTATCCATAATTTGTGATCATAATAATGAAGATAAATGTGAGGGCCCGTTATCCTAATCATGATTTATTAACATGCAATTAGGATTAATTCATAAACAGCGGAAAAACGGGTTAAAATTTTCGTGCTTTTGGGCCTGTAACATTTTTCGGCATGACCTCCCCGTAAATCGGACATACCAGAAAACTCAAATACTCAACATAACTCAGATATATTCTCAGCACACATAACAAGTCAACTGTAGCAAGAAAATCCCAACAAAATAGCATAAAGCCGATGTGGCTTGCTAAATACATACTACAGTACAAAACCAACGTCAATTATATACATACTATCTGGGAGACAACAAATATATACCCAAAACAAATGAGCCCACTCTCACGGAGCTCTGGTACTTCCTGACGCCTCCTCTCTAGCGCCTGAAGTAGATCCACCTGTACTCCCTGCCATGTCCACACACAAAAGACAGGACAGCCCCTTTCGGGGTCAGTAACCCGAATACGGGACATCAAAGAAAATCACAACGTAAGACATAGAAATGCAATGATTTCGTGCATGAATCCGATGCATACATGACACTCATCATCATAATATCATATAAAGATCTCAACCGATATCACGGTTATCAAAGGTAGATAGGCTCAATATGATATGTTCAGTAGCATTGATGTGACTGACTAAATTCAAATGTGTGTTGACAAAATAAATATTTTATTTTGCACATCAATTACTAACTGATAAGATGCAAGTCAGCATATAATCACGTAATTCAACAAATAACAATTAAATCATACACAATCCCATCACAAGTCTCTGTCAGACATTGTGAAATTACATGATCTCTACGTACCTCAAGTCGGCAAATACCAATAATTCTAGTCTCAAGAACTCCTGAATACTCCAAGTTCAGATAGATAACCTGAATATCAATTTAAATGACCTTAGATAATAGAAATCATTTTAAATGCCTAAAAGTCGCATATGTCTTTTGGCAATATTCAATACTACTTCCCAAATCATATAAATTCTACTTATTTCTTATCTTATCGAATTTATTTTCGAACTATGTTCCAAAGCCCGATCAATACCTTGACTTGAAGTCAATATTTGACCTACAATTGCAATTACGAACAATATTAGAATCATATATTACAACTTCAGATTTTCGACATAAAAGCTGGAAACAAAGTTGAATATAAACCTTCTCGACCTAACAATACAAACTCCGGCGACAACAGGCGGCGGCGGTCTCCGGCGACGGGGGCGGTTCCGGCAGCGACGACAGCTCCGGTAACCAAATTTAACGAACTTGATATCAAAACGTAGGTTTCATCGCAAGGGTTCGAAAAATGTATCTAGTTTTATTTTTCCGACGACGGGGTGGCCGGAAAAGACGGAAATAGGCGGCGGTCGCCGACGGGTTTTCGGTAGAAGCACGAAAACGTGGTAAAAGTGGTATAGAAATGTAGGTCTCGTCGAGTAGATTCCGAATATATATTTACTTGAATTTTTCGGGCAACCAGGTGACCGGAATCTAAGAAAAACCGTGACGGTCGGAAAAGGTGAATAGTGAGGAGAGAGAAACCGAAAAAAACTTATGCAGCCGAGGGAAGAAGACGCGTGCACTGTGTAATTCGATTGTGCAATTTCTTATTTTATTTTCTTTTATTAGATAAACTTTGTTTGTGGGACCCAGGCCTTACATTTCTCCCCCTCTAATAATAGATTTCGTCCCCGAAATCAAATACATACCATAACACATGATCTATATACAAAAGACTACACGCATCTACCACTGATAATACATAGGAAAATCAACGTATATGGAATACTGTGATACACTCTCAGTCTCAAACAAATGAGGCCATTCTTGTCGCATTTTAGCCTCCAGCTCCCATGTAGCTTCTTCTCTCCCATGTCTACTCCATTGTACCATAACCAGTGGTATTGTTTTGTTACGCAGTTGCTTGTCCTTTCGATTCAGAATTTGGATAGGATATTCAACATAACTCAGAGAACTGTCTAACTCCACTTCCTCCGGTCTCAATACATGTGATGGATCTGGTTCATATTTTCGCAGCATAGATACATGAAACACATTATGTATCGTAGACAAACTCTGCGGTAAATCCAATCTATAAGCCACTAAACCAATCCTTTCAAGAATCGTGTATGGTCCGATGTAACGTAGAGCTAACTTTCCCTTTCGACCAAATCTCATCGTACCACGAAACGGTGAGACTTTGAGAAAGACTTGATCGCCAACTTGAAATTCTAAAGGTCTACGTCGATTATTCGCGTAACTAGCTTGACGATCTTGAGCTGCTTTCATTCTCTTCCTGATCAAATCAATCTTTGCATTCATTTCTTCGACAAATTCAGGTTGAGTCAGCGGTTTCTCTCCAATCTCATTCCAACATATTGGTGATCGGCACTTTCTACCATATAAAGCTTCGAATGGTGCCATACCAATAGTCGTTTGAAAACTATTATTATAAGAGAATTCCACAAGTGATAATGTTTCTTGCCAATTTCCACCAAAATCCATAATGTAACTAGCTTGACGATCTTGAGCTGCTTTCATTCTCTTCCTGATCAAATCAATCTTCGCATTCATTTCTTTGACAAATTCAGGTTGAGTCAGCGGTTTCTCTCCAATCTCATTCCAACATATTGGTGATCGGCACTTTCTACCATATAAAGCTTCGAATGGTGCCATACCAATAGTCGTTTGAAAACTATTATTGTAAGAGAATTCCACAAGTGATAATGTTTCTTGCCAATTTCCACCAAAATCCATAATCACAGATCGTAACATATCTTCTAAGGTCTGGATAGTCCTTTCTGTCTGACCATCTGTCTGGGGATGGTAAGCTGTACTCATTGCTAACTTCGTACCCAACGCATCTTGCAGACTACTCCAAAACTTAGAAGTAAATCTAGGATCTCGATCAGATACAATAGAAACAGGAATACCATGCAATCTAACCACATTATCCATATATAACTGTGCCATTTTCTTATATGAATAAGTACGATCATATGGAATAAAGTGAGCTGATTTGGATAATCGATCCACTATCACCCAGATTGCGTCGCAACCTCTAATCGTTCTGGGTAAATGAGTGACAAAGTCCATTGCAATGTGTTCCCAGTTCCATTGCGGTATCTCTAAACTCTGTAACATACCTCCAGGTTTCATTCTCTCGGCTTTCACCTGCTGACATGTCAAACATCTCACCACAAATTCGGTGATATCTCGTTTCATTGCATTCCACCAGAACTGTGATTTCAATATGATATACATTCGACGACTACCAGGATGCACACTATAACGACTACAATGTGCCTCTCGCATCAATGCGTCTTTCAATTCTGCAACATCCGGTACCACTAATCGATTATTCATTCTTAGACAACCATCTGATGAAATATTATATTTATCTGGATTGCCAGATAACACCAAATCTTTGGATCTTTGAACCTTTGGATCTTTCTTTTGAGCTTTCTTTATCTTCGTAATGATCTTTGGCTCAAACTGTAGAACAGACACAAGAAAAGATTTGCTCTTCGGCTTAAAGGTAAATCCAGAAGTACACAATTCATCATAATTCTGCCAATGAATAGATGCTACCATAACATCTTGATACTTCCGGCTCAATGCATCCGCTACTTGATTCAATTTACCTGGTTGGTACTGTATTTCACAATCAAAATCCTTCAATAGATCTAACCATCTTCTTTGTCTCATATTCAAGTCCGATTGCGTGAACAGATATTTCAAACTTTTATGATCAGAGTAAATGATGAACTGCTCACCATATAAATAATGTCTCCAAACTTTTAAAGCGAACACAATAGCTGCTAGTTCTAGATCATGAACTGGATAATGCGATTCATGTGTTTTCAATTGCCTAGAAGCATAAGCAATAACTTTCCCATGTTGCATCAAAACACATCCCAGTCCTTTCGTTGACGCATCAGTACACACTACAAATCCACCTGATCCAGATGGCAATGTTAAAACAGGTGCAGTTGTCAACTTTTCTTTCAATGTCAGAAAACTCTGGTCACATTCATCTGACCAAATAAATCTCGCATCCTTCTTGGTCAGTTGGGTAAGAGGTCGAGCAATTTGAGAAAATCCCTAGATAAATCGTCGATAATATCCAGCTAAACCCAAGAAACTACGAATCTCTGGGACATTTGTTGGTCTAGCCCAATTCAGGACTGCTTCAACTTTACTTGGATCAACAGATATTCCTTGTCCCGAGATTACATGACCTAAAAATACCACGCTATCCATCCAAAATTCACACTTCGACAATTTAGCATATAATTGGTTATCTCGAAGTGTTTGAAGCACTTGTCGTAATTGATCCTTATGGTCTTTTCGAGATTTCGAATATACCAGTATATCGTCAATGAACACAATCACAAATCTATCCAAAAAGTCTCGGAATACTCTATTCATTAAATCCATAAAGACTGCTGGTGCATTTGTCAGACCGAATGGCATCACAAGAAATTCGTAATGTCCATATCTCGTTCTAAATGCAGTCTTCGGAATATCATCTTCTCGAACTCGAAGTTGATGGTATCCAGACCGAAGATCGATTTTCGAATAGATTGAACTTCCTTGGAGCTGATCAAATAAATCATCGATTCTAGGCAAAGGATATTTATTCTTCACAGTGACTCTATTCAGTTGCCTATAATCGACACACATTCTCATCGAACCATCTTTCTTCTTCACAAATAATACGGGTGCTCCCCAGGGTGACATACTGGGACGAATATAACCTTTATCCATCAAATCCTGTAATTGTTCTTTCAATTCTTTCAACTCTGCAGGGGCCATTCTATAAGGTGCTCGTGAAATCGGTTCAGTCCCCGGCATCAACTCAATGGTAAAATCAATTTCTCGTTGCGGTGGAAAACCAGGTATATCGTCAGGAAAGACATCAGGAAATTCTTTTACTACCGGAATATCAGACAATTTAGGTGTTTCTTTTGTAACATCCACAGCATAAACCAGATATCCCTCATTTCCTAAGGAATAACCTAAACATTTCCATCGCTGATACTAACGGTACTTTCGCTTGTGATCCTCGACCATAAAAATTCCATTTAATACCATCATATGGTCGAAATCGTACTACACCGTGAAAACAATCAACAGTAGCTCGATAACTCGACAGTGTGTCCATACCAATAATACAATCAAAATCATACATTGGCAATACAATCAAATCTGTAATCATCATGCTATCATCAAATGCTAAAACACAATTTAATACAATTTGACCAGATTGAATGTATCGACCAGCTGGCGTGGACACAGATATCGTCTCAGAAAATGGTGTAGTCAGAAGATCATATTCATCAACATATTGCGATGCAATAAACGAATGAGATGCTCCAGTATCAAATAAAACATTAGCAGCATGACCGTAAATAAAACATGTACCTGCGATCACGCCACCTGGAGCTTCTCGTGCCTGATCCTCGGTAAGAGCATACACTCGAGCTTGCTGAGGACCTGGAACTGCCTGTGGAAACTCAGGCCTACCTGATGGATAACTCGAATGCTGGTAGGACTGACTAGGAGCAAAAGGACGCGGCATAAAGGGTCGCTGAGATGGACCTCCCTGAAAACTACCTTCAGTAGACGGATACTGCGGCGGTCGCATCTGTCCTTGTCCTCGACTCGGACAAACTCTAGCATAATGCCCTTGCTGCCCACAGCGGTTGCAATATCCTGGCACTCCGAAACACTGAGCAGTCGGATGCCTACCCCCACATCTCTCACAGAAAATCATCGGATACTGTCCGCCTGTTCCACTCTGCGCTTCGCTGGAACTGGATGAGGAACTTGACTGACCTTTCTTTTTGAAAATACAATCAAATCTGTAATCATCATGCTATCATCAAATGCTAAAACACAATTTAATACAATTTGACCAGATTGAATGTATCGACCAGCTGGCGTGGACACAGATATCGTCTCAAAAAATGGTGTAGTCAGAAGACCATATTCATCAACATATTGCAATGCAATAAATGAATGAGATGCTCCAGTATCAAATAATACATTAGCAGCATGGCCGTAAATAAAACATGTACCTGCAATCACGCCACCTGGAGCTTCTCGTGCCTGATCCTCGGTTAACGCATACACTCGAGCTTGCTGAGGACCTGGAACTGCCTGTAGAAACTCAGGCCTACCCGATGGATAACTCGAATGCTGGTAGGATAGACTAGGAGCAAAAGGACGCGTCAAAAATGGTCGCTGAGACGGACCTCCCTGAATACTACCCCCAGTATACGGATACTGCGGCGGTCGCATCTGTCCTTGTCCTCGACTCGGACAAACTCTAGCAAAATGTCCTTGCTGACCACAGCGGTTGCAAAATCCTTGAACTCCGACACACTCAGCAGTCGGATGCCTACCTCCACATCTCTCACAGAAAATTATCGGATACTGTCCGCCTGTTCCACTCTGCGCTTCGCTGGAACTGGATGAGGAACTTGACTGACCTTTCTTTTTGAAAAATTTTCCTTTAGGCCTAAATTTTGATTTCTGTGGCCTCACATAAGGTTGCTGAGAAGGCTGTTGAGGCGGATAATATGGAATACTCATGGGACCATATGGGCCTCCTGATATCGGTGGAGTCGGATCATGTCGTAATCCTAGATCAATCTCGATTGCTTTCTCCACGGCCTCTGCATATGTCAACGGAGAACCAGACAAAACAAATGGGCGCAGATGATAATTTAACCCTTCCAAAAACTTCTTCAATTTTCCTTTTTCGCTCGACGCTATATGCGGTACATAAGTCAAAAGAGCAGAAAATTGTTGAGCATACTCCCGCACCGTCATATTGCCTTGAACCAAGAGTGGGCTCATTTGTTTTGGGTATATATTTGTTGTCTCCCAGATAGTATGTATATAATTGACGTTGGTTTTGTACTGTAGTATGTATTTAGCAAGCCACATCGGCTTTATGCTATTTTGTTGGGATTTTCTTGCTACAGTTGACTTGTTATGTGTGCTGAGAATATATCTGAGTTATGTTGAGTATTTGAGTTTTCTGGTATGTCCGATTTACGGGGAGGTCATGCCGAAAAATGTTACAGGCCCAAAAGCACGAAAATTTTAACCCGTTTTTCCGCTGTTTCTGAATTCATCCTAATTGCATGTTAATAAATCATGATTAGGATAACGGGCCCTCACATCTTTTGTGATTTTGATAGTCTATATTGTTTGATAATTTCGGCAATTTTATGATAATGCTAATATCCTGTATGTCTCACATCTACGTCACATCAGAAAAATATTAAGTTTGCAAATAATTCAATCAAGATAATGATTAAAATCGAAGTTCGAAAACGTAGAAAAGAAAACGTTAAATATATCAAACAATTTTTTAAAAAGAAAAGAAATAAATAAAACAAGTAGAATACTAATTTTTTTTCCATTCATTGTTATTATTAACCATTCAGGCAACTATTGCATTTGCAGAAAAAACATATTGAAATTGGTGAAATCTTTTGATAGATCAACCATGGCCCAAATAAGATTAAATACATTAGCCATGATTTCTATCAAGAGCGAGTTTCTAAAAAACTTTTGCATGTAAAGTTAATGTACTTTTTTTATTAAATTTTGGGACATAATGTTTTTTATTATTATAAATTTCAACCATTCACTCAATGGAATTATCTTTGACATCATTATTTATATTTTTTTATATAAATACAAAGTGCCAAATCTTATTCATATTAAACCTTCAAAAATTTAGGATCAACCTGATTGGTAAATATAGGTAAAATTCATATATCATTCACTCCATTCTTTTCTCAAAACTTGATTTTAGCTATGGAATGATATACTGAAAAAACCTCCTAATTCAGTTCTAACAGTTTCGTTTGTGATGTCAATTTCTCAGGCCTATCTTAGTGATTATTAAATGGCTAAAGGGATTTTCCTAATTAATGTCTATTGGTATTTATTTTGTGTTATTTATGTTTTTATAAAAAATGAAATAACACACGATTCCATCGTAGCAAAGATAACAGGAAATAGAAAAAATATATAAATTATATGATTTTTTAATTTATTCATATTTAAGTTTCTTCATATATATAAAATTGCGATTGTTCTTTACAAAAACATCTCCATTGTATCTTTTTCGATATTGCCTGAGAAACCTGTCTTCCGAACGCATAATTGTACTCGCGAGGATTTAAGTCTTAATATCGATGTTCCCAAATTCCGTCGGATGCTAGATTGCTGCTGTGGTGAGTCAAAGTCGTTTTCAATACTTGTGAGATTTCAATTTACAGTTGTTACTGGAATTGTAGAGTACAGATCGAAATCGACCTTAAATTAGACGTATTTAGGCACGAACGTGTTTCTCCTCACTTTGTTTCATGAATCGAGATGACTCCTACGAGTAATGTTTGGCTTTTAACCTTGTTTGTTTCCCTGTTGTTCTCTGGCTGGTAATATAAACTATAGCTATTAGATTCTAATCTCTACTAGTGCATAGGTTTTGTGATAATAAGATATTTGCTCCTAGTATAACAGAAAGAATGTTTCCGAGGGGGAATGTTTGATTGAGCTTATTCTGCGGTTGGAAAGATTACCTACCTTTAGAGGTTGAATATTTCCTTTAATATGATGTCTGTGGAGCTAATGCTGAGCTTCTTACATCTTCAAGTGAAGAACTTAACTTTATGACAGGAACGAAAACTGTTTTATTCAACATTCAATTTTTGTGAGATTCTCATTCTTAGTTCAACGACCTTTCGTGTGGATTAAGGAATGTTCCCAACGAGAAACAGTTGTGGTGGAAATCATTAAGGGTTTTGAGTTTTATTATTTGATTCTGTCGTTATTTTCTTCTCTAGTTAGTGCACTCTATTAACTGTCTCAAGCATGCCTCATATTCCAACTCTCTATATTCCTCTAATACGATGTTTTTTCTCTAATTCTTTGAATCTAGAAAAGGTGTGGTAAAAAGAGTCAATGGGGCCACCAATATTCTTTTAAAATGATCTCTGTGCCTTCTTATATCACAGCTCGAGAGTCTACCACGTGAGCACTAGTTATCTTATGTAGTGCCTCCAATACGCAAAAATCATTTCGCTTGTGTGGTCAGCTATATTCTGATAGTCAATGAATATTATGTCAACTGATAAAACACTCAACTATTTTAGCCTCCATCCTCTGTGGCTCAGCTATTATCACAGAAGCAATTACTTGATTATCACTGCCATTTCTGTTTATCATTGCTCGTATCATATAATGGTAATGTATTATCTTTCTATCTTGTTGAGCGAGGTACAGATCCATCTAGAAGCCGATAAAATTCTAGACAACTTGAGTAATGGCTCTACCTGTGGAGCAGTCTCCTTTTCTTCTTCCTAACTCTTCAGAGAAACTTTGTCACCGCCACAACCGCAAAAGAAGCAGAAAGAAACAAATGATATTTGCTCTAGAAAATGAATCCCACCTTGAAATTCAAACAACACAACCGAGTTCATTCCAAAAATTTAGTTCTTATACAGATAGACAAACTGTTTCCCACACTGTCAGCAAGTGGCGAGACAGGAACTGCAGAAAACCACGTGAAACATTTGGTCACCGCAAGTGGACTAACTCTAATCATGATACATCGATTTACAGAGATAAGATTGTTCTTGTATCATATAATATTCTTGGTGTTGACAATGCCACAAAGCATCCAGAATTATACAGGGATGTATCTCCAAAACATTTGGATTGGGAATTTCGGAAAAAACTTCTGTGTAAGGAAGTCACAGGTTACCAACCAAGTATCCTGTGTTTTCAGGAGGTGGATCACTTTGATGATCTGAATGACATTTTTGGGAAAAATGGCTTCAAAGGTGTACACAAGGCTCGTACTGGTGAAGCATGTGATGGATGTGCCATATTTTGGAAAGCCGAGCAATTCACCCTATTGCATGAAGAGGGCATAGATTTCCAGAGGTTTGGACTTCGTAATAATGTTGCACAATTATGTGTTTTAAAGATGAATCAAACTTCGCCTAGTGGGGATGATATGACAGAATCTTATGCAGTATCTCCAAGCTTAGTGATTGGAAACATACACGTCCTCTACAATCCTAAACGTGGAGATATCAAACTGGGGCAGATGCGAATTTTTCTTCAGAAGGCCTTTAAATTATCTCAAGAATGGGGATGTATACCAGTTGTGATTGCTGCAGACATGAATAGTTTACCCCAGAGTGCAATGTATCAGTTTCTGGCTTCATCAGAGTTGCATACCCAACAACACGATCGGAGAAAGATATCTGGCCAAACACGTCCATCTGAACTTGCAGGAACCCAACTTTGGAGAAATAATGTTTGGAGATGGACTGCTGAAGAATTAATGCTGGCTACTGGTTCGAGAAACAGTTACCTTAGGCATCCTTTAAAGCTCTCCAGTGCTTATGCTAATATTCCTGGAAGTTTCAAGTACAGGGATAAAGTCGGAGAACCTTTGGCCACTTCGTACCATTCCATGTTCACTGGAACGGTTGACTACATATGGCATACTTTGGACCTTGCCCCTGTTAGAGTTCTTGAAACTTTGCCTATGCACACGTTAAAGAAAACAGGAGGTCTCCCAAGTAAGAAATGGGGTAGTGACCATCTTGCACTTGTATGTGAACTTGCTTTTGTCAATGATGGTAATTAGCTTCAGCTGAAAGGCTGCAACATATTTTATTCCAAGATCTGCTGTTCCATGAGGATTCAATTTGATACGTTACAAATTCCAAATTTGGTCCCTGGCTAGTTTGATTCTTATAACAAAGGTGTTGATTCAGGATAGTATTCATGGCTACTTATTTGAAACCTTGTGGCGCTTGTAAAAGTGTTATGACTGCGCCTTCTCTTTTTGCATATGAGGTCAACAGATCAAGATGCAGTGCAAACGCGAATCTATAACCCAAAGGTTTCGAGTAAAAGTTGTATTGGTGGACCTGCGTCTTTTAACCACCCTTTTGTTCTATTAATTATTGTTTGTTCTAGTTTCTTGGTTCGTATTAGGAAGGTATTAGATATGTCAAGTTACCCATGCATTTATGTACTTGGACGAGCATCAGGTACTTTTTAAACTGTAGAAACAGATTAATGGCAAGGGGGTTCAAATTTAAATTTATATTGTGTTTTGAATTTCTGTACATAATCTTGGTAAGCTTGTAAAATACAAGATATCTTGTTATTCAAATCTAATCATCGGGAGCTGCTAAAGCTTGGCATATAGCTCGACCCGTCATTTGTTGACATGCTACTATTTAACGATGTTTGAAATGAATGGTGGCTAAGAGGCAATGGTCGTTCTGGCAGTCGTGGGATGTCAATATCACCTTCAAGCATCTTCAGAACATCAGCAATTGTTGGTCTAAGTGACACCATTACATGAGCACTGAGAATTCCTACAAGCACAAATCTCTCCATGACTCCCTTTGGCCCGTCATTTTTTATTGATGCATCAAATATGTCTTCAACTTTTCCAGATTTCAGAATCGCCCAAGCCCAGTCAGTGATCAAAATTTTCGAAGGCTCGGATGCATCAAGCACTCTCCTCCCACTCATAATCTCGAGAATCAAAATTCCAAAGCTGTAAACGTCGCTTTTCCCTGTTAATTGTCCATAAAGGGCGTATTCTGGTGCAAGATATCCATATGTGCCAGCAACCCTTGTGGTGAGATGAGATTGGCCCTCTGTGGTCTGCTTAGCTAAACCAAAATCTGCAACTCTAGCTTTCATGTCCGAGTCAAGAAGGATGTTTGTAGCCTTTATATCCCGATGGTAAATTGCAGGTTTGATACCATAGTGCAAGTAAGCTAGCCCTTTTGCAATATCAAGAATTATGTTCTTACGCTGGGGCCATGTCAGTGGCTTCTTTCCATTACCAAAAAGGTGTTCATCCAAGCTTCCATTTGACATAAAATCATAAACCAGGTATCTTCTTTTACCTTTTAATGCATCACTTGTAACACAGAAACCCTTCAAAGCTAGAAGATTTCTGTGTCTTATCATGCTTATTATCTCTGCCTCATTAGTGAATTCATCATCTGCTTTAGAATCCAAGTCAAGGATTTGCTTGATAGCAAATTCCGTGCCATTCAAAACCGTTCCTTTATACACAATTCCATATCCACCCTGCCCTATTAGATTCTTTTGCGAGAATCCATCGGTGGCTTTTTCCAACTCTGCTACATGAAACCATTTAGCACCTGTATTGGGTACCCTAGACTTGACTGAACTGACATATTCTTCGTGCACGATATGTTTTCTTCTTTTCTTATCCCAGTTCCTGTATATCAAGAACAGAATTACTGCAGAGGAGAGTCCTACAAAGCCTCCTACAAAGCCGAAGATGAGTTTCCGGTTCGTACTATTCCATTTTTTACCACTTTTTGATGCATACAAGGGGATACCAAATATGCAAGAAGCTATTCTTGGATCCTGAGGTCCAAAATCATTGACTATAGCAGCAGCATATAATATAGTGAAGAAGAAGCATTCTGTAGAATTGGGTTGCAGAGAAACCAGGTAGGAATTCACCTCCAATCCTGCTTCTACGCACAAACTGCACCTTGTCAGCCCTGTTAAATCTCCGTTGCAGGAAGATTCCAGCGGGCTTGATGCCTTTTGATTCCAGTCCTGAGTTGTTATAATGCCCGCACAACTAGTGGTTGGCTTATTGACAAATTCACCTGTGTCATTAAAGCACGAGGCGAACAGAAAGGCCGAAATCGACATAGATGCGAGACTTTCTTCAAAGCTAGCAATGCAAGAAGATGAAGTATCCACGTCAGGAAGATAAAACATGGAGGTTTCTTTCAGGTATTGAGCAAGTCCCACGCCAAAAACGCTATGCAGAGTTTGACAACAACCGGATTGAGCTGGTTCATGACATAGGGAAGCGTCCCATGGGAAGGTTTCCACATAGGTAAAATCTATGGGGCACGAAGAATCAACTGCATAATACGTGTGAAAGTGGATCAAGGACAGGAGCAAAGGGAAAAGAATTCGAAATTTGCTCATCCTTTCTTCTGCCTCACGTGTTGTAATCGTGTTGCTTTTATAGAGGTTTTGCTGTAGAAACTTCAGTCAGCATCAGTTTTGGCTGCTGGGATCAGATTAATGTTTGGACTATGTTTGATTTCTTTATGCTGGTCAGAGTTCGGCGGCACAAGTGCTTTGAAAATATTACTACCTCCAACTCCTTACTGTTGCCTTTTAAGAAAAACCAACTATGCTCTCCCCTTATTTTAAAAATGGTGTTTCACCCTTCAAAGGCTACGCTGCAATTTTATGTGTGGGGCCTGCAGTTAGATCAATGATTCAAAGAATACAAAAGCCAAAGCCAAAGGGACAACCTGCCATAGGCTGGAGATTCAAGTCGCCAATACAGTATTCGTTAATCTAGTAATTTGCATTCCATGTTTATTTCAATTTTGTTCCACCATTAGTTATCTTACATCATTAGTAAAAATACAATATTACTTTATCCATATAATTTAGTTATTACTAAAAAACTAAAGCATATGTCATCAAATAGAAAAACTATTATTTATTCATTACTACAAGACATCCTAATCCTAACCAGGGATGACAATTTTCCCCGTGGGTTTGGGGGCCCGCGGGGAAAAATCGAAATAGGCGGGTATGGGGAATATTTTATATACCCGAATCAAATGGGGATGGGATGATAATAGCACCCCCATCCCCAAAATTCCCGAACCCGCCCGATAATGTGTGTGTGTATATATATAATAAAAATAATACTACTATTATTATTTAATAAAAATCATATTATTATTCTTATTTCATACATATTTAGATGAATAAAAATCTTCCAAACGCAATGCAGTTGTGCATTGATGCTTGCTCCAAGCTAGGGATGATAATGAGGTCTTGTCTAAAAGATGCTGCTTCAGGCACACTGGATTAGGAAAACTGTTGATCAGTTTTGCTTGTATTTTTTGAAAATTTTTCTTTCCAAGCCCTTTTTCTGCTTACTTCCCTTCTGTTTTTCTAAAACCTCCCAAGAAGGGAGGAATTTCATTAGACCAAAGAAATATACACATGAGAACTAGGCTAGGTTTTGGGTATAAGTCTTGATCAGATACAAGATAGGTATAATACGTCAAGTTGAACAAGGGAAACCCATTTATCGGTCAATTTGGTTATCTATCAAACTGAGTAATTAAAATTTCAAAATTCATGTTCAACTGGTTGAATGTTTCGTGAAATTGAATTAATTGAGTCGTATTTGAAAATTGGTTAAATTATTTTATATAGAAACAAGAAAAATTTAACGCATTTTTTGGAATCTAAAATTCATTTCGCACGCATGATGTGTTTGGTTTGAATGGTTGATTAGTTGATTTAATTAAATTAACAGAATCAAGTTTTATAATGAGCTATTTGATATCTCAAATTATTGATGGGGTTATTGGATGAAATATATAAAGAATGAAAAATTGTTTCAATTGACTTTACAGTTTACAGTAACTTTTTTCCGAAACACAATGCAGAAATGCAGTAAATTATCGAATCATGCACACTGACACAAAGCATTGATTTTAGAGAATCCTCATGTTTTTCCTAAATGCAAAAAACATTTCATATTATTTGTCTGCAGGTAAAACACTTACCTACTTTTCATAGAAGCGGGCTAAATCCGTGAAAGCGAACCTAATATTTGGCTTTATTTTGAGGTTTTGGACAAAGATTTAGGGAAAATAAAATGTATATTTGGCTGATCTTATTTGACTAGATTAAAATCATTTATTTGAATGGCATATATATACGAATATATGTATTTTATCTAATAATTTTAACATTTACGTATAAACTTATTTTATCTCAAAATATAAGCCATTTAAAGTTAAAGTAGCTGAATAACTTAAATAAATTTTTAGTGTTGCATGTTTTCAGTTTTATCTACCGACTCTTTTTTTTTAAAAAAAATTAAACTATATCATATATATTCAGATGTCATATTATTTATGTATTATATGACACTTCATTTAATTATTATAATTATTACCATCGTTTTTCAAACAGCAACAATAATCCAATCAAACATTTTACGTTCAGACAAACTCATCAATGGACTTCAAACAGAAAATAATTTGCGTGTCAGCAATAAATGTGTACATAAAATCTTGATACTCACGATTGTTAGACACCATATTCCACCACCTTTCGAATCGGAACAACTGAAAGCGAGACCTCCTTTTGTGATACAGCCTTTGAAATGTGATACCTTTTCCCTTAAAAGAAAATACTATTGAAATATGTGATGGTTTAATTTAATTATATTCCTATATACTATAAACATATATCTAATTTTAATTTTAAATTGAGAAGTGATTGATGCAATATTGATATGGGAACAAATAATATATTCAATTTTCATGAGTCAGGTACAATTTAATCGGACAAAAGTTTGTCGAAAAATTGGTAACACGATCAAAACATTGTGTTTGAACTATTAATTATGTTAGATAAATAATTTGATTCGTTATGTTACATGTAGTGGTAAAACTTCAAGCAATACATAAATTATGTTATATATATATATATATGTATGTATGTGCATATATAATATCGTGGTAGAATGTAGAAAATAAATTCGTTGAGAAAGGTAAAATGGTGGCAACGCATTGAGTCCACCGAGTCACCGACACGCGTTGCAGGAGAGGATCTAGGCATCCAACGGATTCTCCATCCATTCTCTCTGTCCTCCATTTTTACCCACCCATTGCTCCGATCAAACGCCAACGATATACAAATCTCATAGGCTATATAAAAATCATATCTTTTTTACTTTTTGTGAATTTGTTAGCTGGTTTCCGATCGAAATAATGGATGAATTCGGAGTATTGGTGCAGAGCATTGGATTCAAAGCTCATGGGAAATCAGCTCCCATGGCGAAATCGCAGATCAAACCTAATTCTCATTTCAACGGCAGTAGTGGGGTCGGTACTTCTTCCTTTAATGATTCCTCTTCCTTGCCAGTTGAGGAGCTTGACGGGATTTTTAGATCGAATGTTAACATCCATAAATCTGGCCGACCACAGAATTTCTTTGTCGGAGATGACGTGTTTGGTGGGACCGTTTCTGGGTCTGGTTTTTATGGGGCAATTGATTTGGAGTCAGTGCTTAATAGCTCAAATAATGGGAACAGTGAAGGAGGATTGCATTCGAGGAATTCAGTAGGTTTTGATGTTTTCGATGATTTCCTAGGAGCAAAGGCAAAGCAAAGCGATCCTGTTGACGATTTGATTGGGAATTTTGGGGTGAATTCTTTTGGGAAACCTCAAGAGAAAGGGCCTGGATTTGACGATTTGATACCAGGATTTGGGGGAGCTAATTCGTCTAAAATTAAGTACGTGTTTATTCATTTGTTTTGATCTGTAGCATATGTTGTACCTTTTAAATCGGATGCATTTCTTTCCTATTGTTGATCTCTGCAGATTCATATTAAATGGAAGAAATCGCAATGTTAATTCCTGATATGACTGAGTAAAGCATCGTAAAACTTATTTGACTGTAGAACTTTTTGGTTTCGTTTACTTGGTTCTTGCAATTGCACCTTATGATCATTAGTCTTGGGGCTAAGTACTTTAATAAGACAGCAATGAGAAGCGAATGAAAAAATTAACGAATAAAATGCAAGCGTAATATGGTTTGAGCTCGGGTTGACTGATGTATGGTTCTTCTGTCTCAGAAAAAGTTGAAAGTCTTGAAGTTCCTAAACAAATTTTGTCTGCTTTTTGTTTGTTTGTCAGGCTTTAAGAAATATCACCTTTCCTCTGCGAGACGTTGTTCTTTTTCGTGTTCTTTATTTTGTCTTTTTGGTTCCAACCTGGTAAAACCGGTCCCATCTTTCTGTACATTCCACAGACAACATCCGAAGGTGAAACCTTCTTCGGAGTTAAATGGCCATTCATCTAAACCAAGACCGACTGTTGAATATGATCCTTTTGTAGTCTTCGAATCACCTGTATCTCAGGCAGATGCATCATGGCCACCCGGTAGTCCCTCAGAACAAGGAAATGGCGAGGTTTATTCTTCATTCGACGATCTTGATGATTTTGCTGCCGGTCGGCGCCAATCTGATTCTGGAATTAATGACACAAGGACCACGGCTGAAAAACCGAGGGCTGGCACTTCTTCAAATGGTTTTCAAAATATTGATGTTATAGATGAAATTTTTGGTGGTGGCAAACAAGACCATGCTGCAAGACCAACAGCTGCTACGGTGGAATAATTTGACTTTTCACCATTAATTCATGATGCCATGAGACTTTTCTAAATTGATAGATGTTATTTTATATTGCCAGGATTCCTTGTTTGGAACCTTCTATCATGAAGAAAAAGTTACTGCAGTGAAGCAAACTCCTTTGTGGTCCTCATCCAGCACAAGCATTAATTCTTCCCCGACAAATATTGGGGGAGAATTTACTTCACTTTTTGGAGGTACTTATGAACTTCTGGAATTGGAGTATGAGGCATATAAATTTGAGTATAAATTGTATTGACCTTATTGAAATGATATTACAATGATTATCTTTATTCCTGGAGCATTTGAAAGTAGACTCAATAATGCGCAGCTTTGATGGCAGTGCATGTATTCATTCTTGTTCGCTACAAGGATGGATAATTCAGGCAAAACTAACTATAATCATAAAATGACCTACAAATATTTGCCAGGAATATGCCTAAAAGTACTAGCTTTATGTTGCTTTGCAGATAGTCTTAATAAATTTAAAAAAATTGTTTAAGTAATGCTGATTCCTATATCCTTTTGGCTTGGGTTCGTTGGTTTCTTTGTACATCTCCGGTTCCAGACGTTACCACTTCATCAGATGAGTTTCAGGAAATTGATGGCGAACCTGATGAAAGGCGGAGAGCGAGGTTAAATCGTCATATCAGAGTGAATGTACGAATGGTAAGACTAGCTCACAGTTTCATTTTATAGTGTTTGTGTCTCAGATCATTCCTGTTGGTTATTTTACCAGATCAGCACTTATTCTGGCATTTTAAAGTTTTTTAGTACAGGCTCGAGATACTGAAATAGTAGATAACTCAAATGCGTGTGTTAACAATTGTTCTGCGTCATTTGTTGCCATTGAACAAACTTCATCTCACAGTATTTGTAGGCATCTTTGTGCTAAGAAGGGGACAAGTCTCACTTTTTTATCTTATTGACATGAAAATGGGAGTCTTCCATGTTATCTAACATATCTGTTTTTATTATAAATTTTATTATCGACCATGGGTTCATGAGGCATCCCTACGCTGTTGCAATAATTCAATGTCAGTGAAAAAGAAAAGTGCATTTCCACCAATTCGTCATTGGCTCCTTTCTTTCTGCATCGTGTTCTAGTGGGACAATACTAATTGGTTTTTAAAGTAGCTTGCGGTAGGGGTCGGCTATGAGAGTCTCTTTTCCTTAAACCCTTAATAAGCCATTAATCATCAACCCATTTGCCGCTACATTAACAAAAGGTTCCTTCGTGTGGAGCAGTCGTGCTGGTTTTTTTGAACTAATACTTTGTGTATATTGGGTGCAAAAATTCATTGTTTCTCTTTCCAGGCTAAAGCACTAGATGACAAGAACCAGCGTGATTTCCAGAGTCAGCTCGAGCAGGAAGAGAAACATGTAAGAGACTCTGAAAATTTAGAGAAAAACACTGTGATGAGCAAACTCAGAGGCACTTACTCATATATGAGTTACTGTTACTGTTTTCGAGCTCACACCTTTTTATAATTTTTAAATGGATCACTTGATTCAGAGGGTTGCAGAAACTTTGGACAATGACATACGCCGATGGGCTGCAGGAAAAGAAGGCAATATACGTGCTTTGTTGTCCTCTTTGCATCAGGTGTGTTTGTGATGCATAATGGCTGGGCTTAGTGTGGTTGGCCACTAACATTTTCTTCTTAAAGTTAAATATTTGTTCTTCAACTCCGTACATAAATATATGCTATTGTGCACAGGTCCTGTGGCCTGAATGTGGTTGGAGACCAGTGTCATTGACAGATTTGATTACTTCAGATTCGGTGAAGAAGGTGTACAAAAAAGCGACCTTATATGTCCATCCGGACAAAGTTCAACAAAAGGGAGCTAATATCCAACAAAAATATGTTGCTGAAAAGGTTTTTGATCTTCTCAAGGTACTGATGCTTAGTTATCATGAATTCACCGATATGTTCCTGGAAGAACCTAAATTAGATTTGTAAAACCGCCGTCTCCTCACTCGTTTAATCTTGTGTTTCATAGGAAGCATGGAACAAATTTAGCGCAGAGGAACTTCGGTGAGTTAATCCCTGCTGCGCGAGTTGTGTGAATATAATTGGCATGGTTGTAATAATGATTGGCAGGTACTAAAGGCATTGAGAATTTACCTTTTTCATGTGATTTTTATCTATTACCTCGTTTATTTTGTTTCCCTTATGTATTGTACTTCTTTTAAAAACCAGAGTTTATGGATGCCATCCTAGTTAGTATTTTTCCAGGAAAACTGTATAACGACCTTTCCACTTGTGCAAAATCAAAGGCAAAATCCTCGATTTATTAATTTTATTCAGATATTTTTGTAGTGTGTGTATATATACATATATCCTTCGTTATGAAGTAATTAAATTACTGAGTTTGAGTTACCTACTCTCCATTTATTTTATAATGTGGAAAGCACTGGGTACATACGAAATTTTTTTTTCCACAATGCATAGCGAATAGAATCCATTTCATCCATATTTCCGGTATACAATATCCCCAGCCAAAACTCCAAAACAAAAACAATTGAAGGATTATAAGTTGAACAGCTAGATTGTTTTTTTATTTTATTATTTTTTCCTTTTGAGATAACCAGTAAGACTAACGATGTTTAAGTTTAAATCTACGTTACCAAAGGTAATAACAGAAAATCTACAAGTCCCTATATTTAAGATTGCATCACTGCTGACATATGAGCCTTGGTTACAAGATATCAAATCGTTTAACCAGACTCGGATCGAATCTTTATCATCATCCACATATGGAACCAGATCTATAGATCGAATATCATAACTAGGCAGACAACGTAGGTTACTACGGTACGTGTACATAGTCCAAACACCCTTATCCGTAGAAGCCCTTTCATGTTACAACAGTAGCACTTCCTCCGCGTCAGCTCTTACGTACGTATCAACTTCTTGGCATTGATTAAATGCATAGCCTCTGTTTGATGATAATCGTTGTGGAGAAATGAAGTCCTCGTGCCGAAAAGTGCTGTCTTGCTTCCTTCTCTTCAGTTCTATAGTATTACCATATCGAATCTCCCATGCTACGCCGGAACACAGCCGCGGCGACGCCAGCAGCATAGCATTCGCTACGTTGGGGAGACCAAGATATGCGTTTGACATCTACTCTCTCACAATATCAGACCCATCGAAGGAAACCCGTCTCACCGATGGGAATTCCATCAATTTCAATGGCTATTTTGCATCACTCTCAGCTCTCCCTTTCTTAAAGAACCACTCGCCCCCATCTGTTAATCTTGTGTACGTAACTGAACGAAACGGGTCCGCGAGTATATATCTGGATACACTCCACGTTTCCCCTTCTTTAGGTTTGGAGTCGCGATCCCTTCTTGGTGTTTCTGTTCAGTTTAATAGAGTTCAGATACCGTTGGTGGGCGATGACAAGTTCAGCGGCGAAGTTTCGATGAAGGACAGGCCGAGTTTAGTGGGTTCTAGTTTGGTTTACGTGTCGACCCACGAAAACCCCCGAAAGCCTCGTGCGAGTTGGGCTGCTGTTTACTTGACTCAGTTGACCAACGGTTCTACACTTCGGCTGACCCCAAAAGGGGTGGCGGATTTCAGCCCCGCTGTGTCTCCGTCGGGGGTCTGGACCGCGGTGGCGTCGTATGGCGAAGCGGGTTGGCATGGAGATGTTCAAGAACTGTGTACAGATATTTATGTGTTCTCGACTCTTGATGGATCCAACCGGATGAAGGTAATTGAGCATGGAGGATGGCCTACCTGGGCTGATGATTCGACTTTGTATTTTCACCGAAGGTGCGATGATGGGTGGTGGAGTGTTTTCAGGGCTGTTTTGACGGCGAAAAAAGGTCGATTCCACCCCAAATCCACCGTGGTGGAGAGACTCACGCCGCCGGGTTTGCACGCTTTCACTCCAGCTGCTTCTGTTGCAAACAAGAACTTCATTGCTGTGGCTACAAGACGAGCCGGATCCCAATATCGCCACATAGAGCTATTCGATGTTGTTTCGAGTGAGTTCATCGAGTTAACCAGAACCATTTCACCAAATTCCCATCACTTCAACCCGTTTATCTCGCCCGACTCTGCACTGGTTGGATACCACAAATGCAGAGGAACAACTAGTGATGGCCGGACCAACGAGTTATATCTTGAGAGTGTTAACAGTCCGTTACCAAGTATTTCCTTATTCCGCATAGGTGGATCATTCCCCTCATTCTCGCCGGATGGAAAGAAGATCGCTTACGTGAACTCCCCGGGTGTGTATGTCATGAATAGCGATGGATCGGGTGCCCGAGTGGTTTCTAATCTATCGGCCTTTTCGACGGCTTGGGATTGGAAGAGGAAAGGAGTGGTGTACACGAGTGTTGGGCCTACTTTTGCTAGTGAGACCTCTAAGGTTGATATCATATCTATCAATGTGGATGATGATGATTTAAGTTACAAAACCTTAACCACAGGTGGTGAAAACAACGCATTCCCTTCGGCGTCACCCGATGGAAAATGGGTCGTGTTCAGGTCTGGTAGGTCGGGTTACAAGAACTTGTACATAATGGATGCTTTGGATGGAGAAAAGGTGGCCCTGCATAGGTTAACAGAAGGTCCATGGAGTGATACCATGTGTAATTGGTCACCCGATGGCGACTGGATCGCCTTTGCATCGGATAGGGAGGATCCTGGTTCGGGTAGTTTCGAGCTGTACAAGATTCATCCAAACGGGAGGGGGCTGCAGAAGCTTATACAGAGCGGCTCGGGTGGGAGAGCAAACCACCCTTGGTTCAGTCCGGATGGGAAGTACATTGCGTTCACCTCAGATTATGCAGGTGTCTCTGCTGAACCAATATCGAATCCGCATCATTATCAGCCTTATGGGGATCTTTTCGTGATCAAGTCGGATGGTTCAGGGATCCGTAGATTGACACACAACTCGTACGAGGATGGTACACCAACTTGGGGGCCGAAATCATCAGCAGTATGTAATGTTGAGCTGTCTGATTCTCTGTCATTGTGTTCGTTTGAGGATTGCCACTGGCTAAGCATAAGCACCATGAAAAGTTTAGGTTCATCAAACAGGCAGTGTGCTGAGATTTAGGCTGTGCATATATATATATATATATGTGAAATTTTGATGTAGTGGGCGACAATAGTGGGCGCCCGCGTGGACGACGCGAGATGCTCAGCCGAACATCTCCACAATTTCATGAGATGTTCGGCTGAGCATCTCGCGTCGTCCACGCGGGCGCCCACTATTGTCGCCCACTACATCAAAATTTCACATATATATATATATATATGCACAGCCTAAATCTCAGCACACTGCCTGTTTGATGAACCTAAACTTTTCATGGTGCTTATGCTTAGCCAGTGGCAATCCTCAAACGAACACAATGACAGAGAATCAGACAGCTCAACATTACATACTGCTGATGATTTCGGCCCCCAAGTTGGTGTACCATCCTCGTACGAGTTGTGTGTCAATCTACGGATCCCTGAACCATCCGACTTGATCACGAAAAGATCCCCATAAGGCTGATAATGATGCGGATTCGATATTGGTTCTTATTTCTCATTCTTTTAATTATGAGTATTTATTCTTACTTTTTTACTTACATATTCCCTCAATATCCTTACTTTCTGATGTAGGTAACAAGAAAGTAACTTTTTGTTGATATAGCTCTCCGAATTATTTTTTTTAAATGAAATGCTATTTCAAATTTATTGTGAACTAAAAATAAGAAATAAAAGCGTATAAATTTGAAACAAAATGAAATAAATATATAGAATAATTTTAGTGTACATTTATACAAAATGAAATATTATAACAAATCGGAAATTTCTTACTATATATAATCTACATTTTGTTAAAAAAAATATATAAAGGCATTGTATGTTTTTTGGGTTGTTTAGTACTGGATCCACATTCTTAATGTCCAAAGAAATTTGGATCGTACTAGATAGTGAGGAATTATTTTTTATTGCACACAGAAACTTTAATTTCTTAATTTATGAGCTTCTAAAATCTTTTAATTTTCTAAACTTTTCTATTAATGCTAAAATAAAAATGCAAATCACAGGTATACCACGTGGCGGTTAAAATTGAAGGAACGCGAATAAACATTTAAACATACTTCAAAATTTTATTTTATTTTATTTTACCTTTTGGATTTGAAGGCGAAAACTGAAGGAGGGGTCTATGCCAAGGATCGTCGCTTGAGCAGTAATTTTGATCTTTAATCTTCCGATTAATTAATGAATACCATTTTGTTTTGGCAATTTCGGTTCCTAGCAGTACGAACCTTTTCTTTTTGTTCATCTGTTCGTTGATCTTAATTGTCTTAAATACTTAATGAATTGCCATCATTGGCTCTGTAGTTAGGTGTGAATGTGCTCTTTTTTCGATTTTTTCTTACTGCTTCAACTAGATGAGAACAAAAGTATTGCGGAGATGGTTTAAGAATTGAAGGGTTGTGAGATTTTTTGAGGTTTGGTTTGAAGTAGGCTCATTTTTATGTTTTTCCTTTGTGAAAAAAGGTTATTTCGGTTAGTCGGGTTGATACGTGAAATCGATTTACATTCTGTTTGATCGATTTTGGGAAGTTGGTTTGCTCAGCCCTGTTTGATGCGATATCGAGTGGGACTCGTGTTTGAAGCAAAAAGAAAAAAGAAAAAAAAACATTGATTCTTCTTCTTTTTATTTGTTTTTTCAGAAAATATTTGTTAGGAAGCAGTTCCTGGCTACTTAGCAATGGGGAATGTGGTTGGATCGGTTTCCTCCGGATTTGCTCAACTAGTAAACAAACTTTTGGGCCACCCACTCGATTTCCTTGCTGGCAAAAACTGCGAGTAACTTCTGTTGCGCTTATAGATCTATTTTTAATGCTTTTCTTGTTTGTTTTCCGTAATTCATAAAAATGAGCAATTTATGTTTCATTATGTTCTCAGGATTTGTAGCAGTTCCAACTTCCTAGCCATTCAATGGAATTTATTGAATGGATGTAATTTTAAGTGATTTCTTTGCGTTGAATAGGAACACGTCATAAGTCTTTTGTTTGTTCATCAGGATATTTTTAACTTAAAACATATATTTTTTTTGCAGTTCAATATGTGGTTCAACATGGGATTTTGTCTGTTACGTCGAAAACTTCTGTGTCTCACACTTGCTCAAGTTGTTTATGGTCGCAACATTGGTTTATTTTGGTGAGTGATTTCAGGAAGAAATTAAATTACACTACTCCTTCACAATCCCTAATCTTGTAAACGAATTTAAACCTCTCTATGACAAAATGATAATGCAGTTCTCTTGTTCTTCTATCTCATATACAACTTGGGAATCTGCCAATGCATTTGCCACTCTATCTGTAGAATCATATGGGCCTGCTTCTCAACTTGTTTTTCGTCGTTGGATTTCTGTTGTACGTACTTGTGTTTCAAGCTTCGTACTGTGAAGAGGAAACGAAGAAGAAGAAGAAGAAGGAGAGACGTTGAAGAAACAATAGAAACCAGTCCTAGTACTAGTGACGAAGGGTGTGAATTAGGTGAAACCTCTGTGTTGCAACATTCTAGGAATATTGAAAATAGGAGGTCGAGGTTTGGCACTAGGAGAAATTACAAAGATGAGCATTTGCGACGATCTTTGAAGACTAATAATCATCGATCGCATGTAAGGGTTTCAGGGGATCACTCCATTCACATGCATAGGGCAAAGAGTTTCAAAAATGGCGAATGCAATACGAGCCCTCTTCACCATCACATTCGGGTCACGAGGAGTTCGAGATTCGCTCACAAAGCCGGATCCATTCACAGAAGTAGGATTCACCACAGGAGAAGGTAAATTTTTAGATATTTGACAAGGGAAGTGAATGAATACTTGATTGTTTATTATATTCTATCAAGATGTAAATTATGTAGTACACAATCTGTAGAAATTTGATAATTTTTAAATACTCGAGAGTGAGATTTTTTTTCCTAATTTCAATTTAGATTTAGATTGATTTAGAAATAATGGATGCGCAAAGCCATGATATATATGTGTGTTCCGTGAGGCAGAATTGTGAAGTATCCACTCACCTTTTAGAGTGAAAAGAAAAGCCACAGGAAAATGTCCTAAACAGTGGTTTGTTGTGAAAAGTGAGAAGCCAAAATTCGAACTTACTTCGATTGGGATGGGAGAAGGAAGTGGGCCATCATACTTGAGATGAATGGCCCACCAATTTGAGCCCCCAATCGATTGAAGTGGGCCATCATCATTTATATGCACAATAATATCTATGTCTAAAAGTTGGGTTGAAGTGACAACTTACCACAAAAAATATCTAATTATGAAATCATGTTCCCTCCTTCGCAAACAACCCATTTCACGGGCTAGCAGTCTAGCACTGGACGAAAAAGTTGACCGCCCCGAAGTTAATAAGGTCACCTTTGAACAAAATTGTCCATGAGATTAGATAAGATGATAAAAATTTTGTGAATATTAGAATATTTGAGTTTGATATTGATAATAAATATAACTATAAATTGC
The DNA here is from genome assembly GCA_001598015.1 of Dorcoceras hygrometricum. Taxonomy (NCBI): domain Eukaryota; kingdom Viridiplantae; phylum Streptophyta; class Magnoliopsida; order Lamiales; family Gesneriaceae; genus Dorcoceras; species Dorcoceras hygrometricum. Next base: position 37,352 of record KV006334.1, read on the forward strand.
ATTACAGTATTATGTTATATTTATAGGTCCAATAATAAATATTATCCTAAAAGGTTTGTCTATTGGGTGGATATAACTTCTCGAGTCAATAACACAATCTTTACTGGTTTTCTTAATTAAGGTGGGGACATTTGTAATATTTTACATATGTAATATAGCACCTTTTTAATAACTATAATTAATGTAAATAAAGTGATATATTAAGTGTAATTTCTTAATTTTATAGGATTTTGAATATCTTGCTATAATAATTAATGTTGAACTAATTATAACTAAAACATATGATACAAATGAACGCCGTGTTTGGTTTTTGTCACCAGGAGTATATCAAGTACCATCATTTTATTTATTATACTAAATAAAGTATAAATAAATACGGATGCAAAAATATTAAATATGATAAGAAAAAAAGAAAAAGCGTGACGGAAAGAGATTAATTATTTTTGCTATTTTGAAAGGTCAAGTTCCAGACACAATATTGAACGTCATATTTTAGAGTTAAATAAAATCAATACGAATTAGTTATGATTAATACTCTTGTTCATCCAAAAAAATCAACTCGCTGGTCCCACAGACGACACAGTCAGATTTGATCGACCTATATTTATAATGAAGATTAATATTTTCACATAAAATTGTCTTTTATCAATTAATCAGTTGAAAATCTTTCATGCAATTGACTCGTGAAATAGTTTTACATAAATTTTTGAAAAACGACAATATATATATATATATATATATATATATATGTCACATATACAGATGATGATTTTATAATCTCCACTATTGGAGAGGATAGAGAGGTGAGATGGATATTAACATTTTTCAGTAGCGTTCTTTTTTCCGATTTCACTGGTTCGATTCTTGTTGAAATATATTTTCGACTGAAATATTACGGGTTATGTTTTGGAGGTCGGTCTGTTGTGTTAGTACACCATCTCAGATCTCTGTTCACTTGCAAATATCCCTTGATTTAAACATGTATATATATATATATATATACTTTTTAAATTATATTTTCGACAACATTACACCCTAGTAGTACACACATATTTGGTACGTGCACCATAAAGTGCATTTCTTTCACTAATGCATTCATGTAAATATAATAAAATTATAGGTAAACAAATTGAATATTCAATCCTATTGAACACAAATTTATATTAAACATATCCCATAAATTTATTTTAATTAATATGTAAATAGATATGAGTAGTTTGTATGTGAGATCGTATCAGGAATAATTTGGTAAAACTAGACAGTCGAAGTTCTTATAGATTATAAAAACTATTGTCTTATATAAACAAATATTTGTTTTTTAAGGTAGGATGTGATTGAAGATCCATTTTATAAATCTATTGAATTAGATTAGTAAAACAAAATTATTGTAGGTTGTTTGTGTAATATATAATATATATCATCTTCACTCCCGTTGCTTTCACAGATCCCTACAATGGCACACATCTCCATGAACAATTAATCTTTGTTTTTTTTTTAGTCCGATTTTTCACACTTTGTTTTACTGACACAACTCCATTTTTTCAGCACACAGTGAGCCGAAGAAGGGAGGTAGAATGAAAGCCAATCTTTTGCTGCCATACGACCAAGATTGCGCCTGCCTTGTATGAGATTTTGTTTTGTTTTTCCAAATTTTGCAAAACCCTCGAATCCATTGGCTTCTCTTTCCAAATTTACTCCTGTTTTTACTGCGGATCCAATGTGAATCATGAAGCTGTGTTGAACAGCTGTACTTTCTGCTGCGTTGCTAGTACATTCCCATGTAGCTGGATAATTTCCATGGAAAGCCTTTTCCTTTTCCCTCAACCACTGATTTTTTTATGTTCTATGCTTACTCTGATTCTGTGTTGACATGGGCTGTAGTGGGTCTAAGGAGCAGGATTTGCCGCTTGTAGTTCGCTGCCGTAAGCGGCGGGAACTTATACGCGCCGCCTCGAACTACCGCTATGCACTCGCCGCTGCTCATGTTACTTACTTCCGTTCACTCAAAGATGTCGGGGATGCCCTTCGTAAGTTTGTGGATGAAGATCTCATTGCCGCTTCTATTTCTTCCTCTGTTTCCTCGCCATCTTTGATATTGCCACCAACTTCAAAGAAGAAGAAGAACAAGAATGCTGAAAAATTGCAGTTAGATGATAGCGAGGATGAGGACGAGTCTCATCTATATTTGTCGGATTCTTCCTCTTCTTCTGATGTAAAAGAAGATGGGTATTTAAAGCATCAGCATCATAATCATTATGCGCTTGATTCTGACGATGAATCGCATCAGAATCATACCCATCACGCGCAGGAGCAGAGCAGGAAGGATGATTACTTCCCGCATTATCCCCACGGTGGGTTTGATGGGTACAATCAGGCCTTTGGGGATGGATTAATCAATGATCCCTACTTGCGCCCATATACTTATTCATACCCGCCGCATATGTTCGGGGAGCCTTATATGGATCAGCGGAATCAACCGGGACTGCGGCCGCCACTGCAGCCGTGGTATTTTTCGAGTAAATCGAATGTGTATTACATGAACAGGGCAGCTCCTGAGATGAGAACGGTAGTTCGGGAGCCTCCACCGGAACCTAGATTTGGCTACACGGACTCATACTGGAATTCTCCAGCAGATGGTGGTGGTAATTATGGTTATTTTACTTGGGGTCCAACGGCAAGGATGGAGAATAATGATGGTCCGAAAGTGCGTACGCAGAAAGAGGCACCGCCTCCGCCATCTCCGCCACCTCCTAAAGCATCGGGTTGGGATTTTTTTAACCCCTTTGATGTGTCTGATAATGGGTACCCCAGCTATTACTCGAGTGGGGGATTCGGGTACAAGTCAAACACTAACAGCCCAGATTCGAACGAGCAGCGGGAGAGGGAGGGGATTCCTGATTTGGAGGAAGACACTGAGAATGAGGTGTCTAAAGAGTCTCTCAAGGGAAACAGAGTGAAAACCGATGCAGGAAAGAATAAAGGTGCAAGCTTTAGTAGTTCTGTAGCAATGCCAGCACAAAAAAAACGAGATTCAAGCTTCCCCCATTCAAGGTCAGTGCCGTTGGGTAAAACTCAGGCCAGTTCAAGATCAATGCCATTGGGTGAACATGAGGGGAGTTCAAGATCAGTGTCACTGGGAGATAGGCAGGGTGGTTCAAGATTGGTGACAACGAGTAAAACAGAGGGTATTTCGAGATCGGTGGCTTCTTGGGATAGTGAGAAATCATCAGTGCCATCTAATATTGAGGAAACCGCGAAGCCCTCAAAACCATCACAGTCGCCATATGTTGAAGAAAGCTTTAAATCTTCGATGCCGACACCAAACGTGGGAACATGGGTGAACATATCCCCAAGTAATTCTACCAGTTTCACAGATGGGCAGAGCAGCTCCGAAGTTATTGCGTCGAAGAGTATGGATGACGGTTCTGTGAAGAAGAAAGGGGTGTCTTTTGAGGTGGAAGAGATGTCAAACCAAGATGCCGATTCCTCCAAATTGAGTAGTGTGACTATATTGTCACCTCATGGCACTCGTGACTTGCACGACGTTGTGGCCGAAATTAGAGATGATTTTGAGATTGCTTCTAGTTATGGAAAAGAGGTAGCCAATATGCTTGAGGTTGGAAAGCTGCCTCATCATTCTGGCCTTCTTAAAGGTGTGGCTCTCTGCTATATATTACTCTGTCATTGTTCTACCAATTCGTGTTTTAACCCGCATGAGATTTTTGCTGTGATCGGATATGACTGTTTCCATTGAAATTTAATGAGAGCTGGAAAATTGTGGAGGATTGATATTGTGGCATTATAGTTCTGAACTTTTTGTCATTTTGTTTTATATGTTTATCGCCTGGTTACTGTCCTTCTACTTACCATGACTTCAGTTAGAATTGAAACTGCGTTTTTCCTTTTTAATCTGTACATCCATCTTATTGATCTGTTTGACAATTTATATGGAGAAAATTATCGGTGGTCGTGAAAGATATTTTCACTTTTGTCTGTTTTGCATTGCTAAACTTCGTTGGTTTGTTTTCAGTAATTCTCTCCCGGGTATCATGCCATTCTACCCATTCTGCTCCATCGCCATCAGCGCAATCTGTAAAATTAGCCTCTAGATCAATTAAGTTGGCAAAATCCTACTTTGAAGATGTTGGCAAGGATGAAGATAAGAGTTCTTGTAACCTTTCATCGACACTGGACAAGCTGTATGTTTGGGAGAGAAAGTTATACAAGGAAGTAAAGGTAACATAGTTTATCATACCCACATTTCTTATTCTTTTTTTATTTCATGAAGTCCATTCAAACCAGCACATGTGCATCCTAGTCTTTCCCACAAATTATTGAAGCCAAATCGAATGCACATATGTTGAAGGCTGGGTTGGGTCGTTGAAGTTTGGTTTGGTTTAGTACTTCACTGAAACACGCCCTGTGACCTTAGAATCCTCAACTTTGATGCACTTCAAAGGCCCAAGATGTTTATTAACCATCGGCAGAAATAATAAATCAAAGTTGAAGTGCAATATAGAGTGCGATTGATTTTCCTAACAAACTAATGACTGCAATTGTAGTTCTACCTCAATTCAGTCTTACTCAGCTCAGTATTCATTTCTTCAGGATGAAGAAAGACTCCGAGTGTTATACGAGAAGCAATGGAAAAGGCTAAAATACTTGGACGAAGGAGGTGCTGAGTCTAGCAAGCTTGAGTCTGCGCAAGTGTCTATCAGTAAATTATTGACTAGACTTGAAGTTAGTATGAAAGCCATTGATTCCATTTCAAGCAGGATACACAAGTTGCGTGATGAAGAACTGCAACCCCAGGTTGCTGCTTTGGTTCACGGGTACGGATGGCCTTGCTCTTAAATTTGATATCATGAATTGCACGAATGTCTTTACCTTTTTCCCCCATACTGCACGGGCTGACTGTACTCTGAACTGTTTGAATATGTGGCAATCCCCTAATCTACTAAGCATGTATTCATCGAGTGGAAACAGTAGTTCATCGAGTTCAAAAAATAGTTCTCTTCTATACTTTAAACATTTTTATCTAATTGTTAAATGATCAATCCTGCTCTATTGAATCAACTGTACTCGACCTGTAGGCTGATCAGAATGTGGAAGGCAATGCTCAAGTGCCACCAGAAGCAGTTTCAATCGATCATGGATAGTAAAATGAGAAAGCTTAAAGCTAACACTGGTCTCAAAGATGATTCTAGCTCAAGGGCTACTATTGAGCTAGAAAGGGAGCTTCGTTTATGGTGCGAGCGTTTTATCGACTGGATTGCTTTTCAAAAATCCTACATCGAATCCTTGAATGGGTGGCTTCTTCAGTGTGTACAATACGAACCGGAAGAAACTCCTGATGGACCCGTGCCCTATTCCCCTGGTCAGCTTGGAGCTCCTCCCATTTTCATGATCTGCAATGATTGGCATCAAGCTATGGAATCCATCTCCGAGGCAAGGGTGACAAATGCCATGAATACCCTTGTAACAAGCCTAAGACAACTAGGAGAAAAACAAGACGAGGAAGGGCGACAAAGGCTTAAAGCTGAGTATCTTTCGAAAGATTTTGAGAAACATCTTAGATCACATCGTATGGCAACTTCAGACAAAACTGGGTTGCCTCTGGTTCCATCAAGTAAACTTGATGATCAGAAAGTGGACTTGGATTCGATGAGGCATAGACTTGCTGCAGGGAGAATGAAGCACAAGGACGCTAAGAAGTTGGTTAATGACGCCGCTTCTAGCAGTCTACGAGGGGGCCTTGTTCCCATTTTCAAGGCATTGGAGAACTTCACTTCAGATGCTTTGAACTTACACGAGCACGTCAGGTTAAAGCATCCCGGGCCTGAATAATTTGCAGAGGACATGTAATAGTATATTATCCAGTTGTGCCAGCGAAGATATCATAATTTTGTAGTTAGCTAGATTTGAGGAAACATAGATTGATGGAGGGTGTAACTATCACACAATTCGTGTTATGTTCTAGTAAAGAGAGGTTCACTTCTTTAAAACACAAAGAGATGAGGAGGGCTCCATCATTTGCTGAACACCACACCCTTTGATTATATTTTGTACAGAGATTCATTTGTTAATCAACGAATTCATAATATCGTCTGTGTTTGGGGAGCTGCAGTGAATTATTAAGTCTACCGGGAACTAAAATGGTGGATATTCTTCCTATACGTTGTGCACACAACACTGTATCTCGCAATCGAGTTGTGGTTTCGCATAATCGTCGGTATGTTGCGTGAATTCTTCATGTTGTTTAGCTATAGTTGGATCATGAAATATCTATATAAGCGAAATAAAACATTGATAACGAGAATTGGATTCATCCGAAATGAAACTTGGTCTTAAATAAATTAGTAATTATATGTATACTCTTTTAACACATGCATTAATCCATGGACAGGAGGGGGAGGGAGGCCTTGTCTCCTATAGTGTGGTTTTGTCCTTGTACGTATCATCTTTTTCTTCTTTTTGGCGATAAGAATTGAGGAGATGTGAGTGAAGTTTCCTTAAATCAGATAATTTTACAGGTTTCAACAGGAACTCTACGGCACCTCCTTCCAAACACCTGCCATGCATCAAATCTTGAACTTTTCAAACTAAAGCTTTCATACATATATGTAAAAAAAAAAAAGAAATGCTAAAAAATAAAACGACTTACATGTTGATTCTTGATGGTAAATTTTCAGAGGACATAACCACAACTGGGATATCTCTCCAAGATGAATCCTGAACAAAATATTGATCATCTCCCAATTTTGAGTAATGAAATTAAACAACAATAAACATGAGAAAGAAGAATCTACGATTTTAGAGGGGAAAAGTCTCGATAAACCGGCATCCTCAGAGTTCATTTGGGTGATCTAACCTTGACTCTTTTCAGCAAATCATAGCCGCTGATGCCTGGCATGCTGTAGTCTGTCATGATCAAGTTAATCTTTGATACCTGCAACTGAATCTAACAAGTCAAGTGAAAGATAACCACATAAAAATAAAAGTTTTTACTCATCATCATTCATTATTGTGAATGTAACCAACCTTGTCCTGCAGAGATGACCTTGGTGAAGACGATGATCTTTGATACTGGACAATATTCTCTTCATTTATATCATCAATCAATCCCAGGTATTCTAAAGCCTTATCTCCAGAATCCACAAATGTCACTACAAAATATTTCAAGAATTTACAAATACGTCACTATAAAAATTACACTCGATGAATTCAGTTGACTATAAGAAGACATAATCTGCAGTTTAGCTAATGGATAAATGTAATGATGATATAAGTGAAGGCAAGCACCTTGGTATGAAGAGAGAGTGAGGAGCCTCTCCAGGAGCTTTCTGTCAAGTCGACTATCATCAACAGCCAGTACGTGGAAACCATGCCGCTTCTGATCATGATCTTCCCCAAGATTTCTGTATATTTCACACGATGAATTTAAATCCGCCATCAAATTTTTCAAAAGAAATTATATTATAATAAATTAATGTATATACTTATAATGTTTGCTTGTTCCTTTTTTTTTTTTTTGAGTGGTTGAGAAGCAAAATGTGTGCGTTGTATTTATATTACATGTCCACACATAAACAATGATCTTGGAAGATCTTTCCAATTAGATTTTCTTTTTGGACTCCCTGTTGGAACAACTACTCATGGACCATGGTGGCTACCTTCAAATACGAAATAATAGCTTTTATTTGCATAATATATTTAATTGGATCCACCTATAATTGTGGTCCCATTGACTCCATGATAAAGTTTAACTTGACTACATATTAGTCTCAAGACACAAGTTTCTGGTATATTTAGGTGTGTTCATATATTTCTAGAAATTATAGTTTCTTGAAATCTAAAACACAACTTGTGTCGTTGGCGTGCTGATAACTCAAAATTTATTCTAGAGGATGTAATAAGTTGAGGCCATGTCCAAGGATATGTAATTTGTATTTGTAAGTTATAATAGTTCTCTATGGATGATCTCAGATTTTGATTTGATAAGATCCAAACTGATGGCTTCTTGGAAGACACTATAGCGCGAGATTATGATGTCTGCTGAATGTGTGGACTCCCATTTTGTCATTTATAAGAAGAAATATGTGCGATCCATGGATTTATTTTCGAGATTTGCAATCTTTTAACTGGCGTTGACTTCAAGATTGACCAAGTCAGAAACTGGAGGTTTTGATATGACTACAACTCTTTTTCTATAATCTACGCTCCGTAGTTAAGTTTGAAATATATTTGGGTAACATAGACCATTGTAAAAAAATATATATATATATATATATGAAATTATAACGTCGAGCCACTTTTGTCAGAAAATAAAAATAATATTGAAGGTGAGGTAATTGATATGGCTAGGTCGTAGATGCATTCAATATTGTTCTTCCAGTAGCGACATAATCAGTAAAAGAGCTCGAGGAGATGAATTATGGAGATTTCACCGAATTGAATATTGGAACATGGGCAGCTATCAAACTCACTAAAAGCATTAAATAGTTTTGTCTCGTGGTTTGATTCTATACAAGGACTCCTCAACCTTTGCACATTTGGAATCCAATGGAAAGTATTTTAATAACAATACTCCGGTATAACGTGGCATCGAGTTGGTCATTTCAAAATACATCCATCTCACACTAAAATATCGAGTTTTGAGCACTGCTTGCTTCAAATCAAGATGAGATTCGAAAAACTATGCATGTCAATTAAGTGAAGCATGTCTATTTCAATATTATATATCCAGTCATCCCATGTATTTAGATGGGCGTGGATACTACACTATAACATACCTCGGAACCGAGTCGTCGGTACCCGAGTACATGAGCCCTAAGGTTAACATATCGATTACATCGTGATTTATCTGGGGTCCAACCATCGGAACCCGAGCACCCGAGGGACGTACATCCCTTGAGCCGACAGCTTCCATCACACCTATCAATTAACCTGGGGAGTGATCCTCTCATACGATTGCATCGATCAAGCCAAAAAAAAATGCTTTGCGCATAAAAGGTGCTCGAATGACGTAGACGGATCCCGTCCAATCGCATCTTATGTCGGATGAGCCGCTCACATTAATGAACCTAGCTCTCTATAAAAACCTAGGTACGTCCGATAAACAAACACTTCATTCTAAATTCACATATACCTATACATTCTTCTGCTTCTCGCTTCTCAACAGTTTAAACTGACTTAACATTAGAGGGGTTTCATCGGAGATATTTCCGGTACCCTCTGACGTTTGCTGTTGCATGCAGACTGCCTGAAGACCATAATATCCCAATGAGACTTGTTCGTTAACCTCAGGCGAAGAGTAGAATCTCAGGTCGGGACACGGGGACGTTTTAGCTACATCAGGTGTGATATGATCGAGCACTTAACACAAGACCAAAACTAAAGCTATTGGTCAAGGCGCAACTTTATTTCCACATACATGTGACATCGCAAAATGGAATTATCGCGTGTGTTAGGGTCAGGCTGTTAGACTCATGATTTTGGAGATGTGTGTGTCTAACTGTTGGTGTTGTCTCATTTTTCTTAGATATCAATCTTACCTTTTCAATATCGTTGAATCTATCCCCAACAGAAATAGAATTATCCGTTAATACCTGACATCACTCTTATATCCATTAGAGATATATCGCTTATATAGCATCCTACTATTAATTGTGTTTTAATTTATGTGTGATCACTTATCCAGTCATGTGGAGTGGAGTGGGGGGTTGGAGGTTACATTAGGACAAAGCGTGAAAATCGAATTGACATTTGGATACGGGGAGTTGAGAATCTATCGAGCAGATCTCATGTATTCGTATATTGCTGCAGACAAGAAATGAATAAAGGTGATTGGCTTGGGACCCACAGGTAAAATAATTAAAATCTTTGGTGGGGACTTTTATAAATATACAAATCTTTTGTGGTCCCTGCCATATGGGGCGAAATCTCATTAATGGAATATGTCGTGAATGAAGGGGTAATTAAGTTGTAAATCGAAGAAAGTTTTCTCACTTCAAAGTCGGGATAATACGTAATGTCCCTCAAATATGACAGTTTTCGTTTATATCTCTCTTCCATTGTTTTGTTTCCAGAAAATCCCGCCGCCATCAAACTCCTCCTCCATAAACGTAAAACGGAACTTCCTCTTGGCATATGCATGAGTTGAAAATGACGAAATTATAAAGAGTTTGTGAGTAACACATTTATTATGTCTCTCTATTTCGTAATTATACCCTTCAAAATATGTTTATTTTTAAAAAATGCCGTATTGGGCCGATTCGAGCTTAAAAAAGATATATTAATTTCATTTTTTTAAAACAATCTTTGATGGATTTGAACCCAAGAACTCAAATTTTGACACAACACTATTTTCCACCAAGCCAAGGAATTATTGACAATTTATCTTTAACATTGTTTAAAATGTACATGAATATATATAGAATGTGATGTTCGATATAAATTTTGTTGTAATATTAGTGATATTTATATTTTAAAATAGATATATTTGAATATTTGGTAAATATATGTTATGTATTTTATATATATCTTTCAGATATTTAATCTTGAAAATATTATCCATGATATTACATTAATTTTTTTATGTAATCACGGTTCGTTTAAATTGATCCGACCCGTTGGACCTTTTATAAGGTTGACCAGTTTAATTTTGGTACTTCGGAAAATGAGTACCGTCAACTCCTCCATGAAGGTCCAACAGAACTTACACGTGACCTACATGTGTTATTGGAAAGTTTCGCCCTATATTGTTTTTGCTGGATCGGACTCCCCCTCCGGTCTCTATGACTTTGGGAGGATCGGACATACAATACAATGGAGCTTCCATGGGTTGTCTTCTTGTTGTCACGGCCTGATATCGACACCCACGAGGGAATCAGAACGAAGGAACTGAGATTTTTGTATGCTGAATAAGTGAGAATCGGGTTATAAATGGGTCTTCACAACACGTCATGTATAGGTTCTATTTGAAGTTCACAGAGTTATTCAATAAAGGAAAATTGATAACTTTTAAAGATTTTGGTGGATTTTAGAAATCCATGGGTATTCAACGATAACTTTTATGAACTCCATGAAAGGCTCGTGGTACTCAAATATGACTTTTATAAACTCCATAAAAGTTTTGTGGTATTCAACATTGACTTTTAGAAACTCTCTAAAAGTTTACAGGTATTCAAAATTTCAATGGATTTTTAAAAACTCCATGAAAGTCAATAATGTACAAATGTTAATGTCTAAAACACAACAATAAATATCAAGAATTTTCTTTGGCTAAATGTAGAGATTTGAATGGATTTTTAATTTCTTTCATCCATTTTTTTCTGCTTTATAAATATTTGTCTCTTCACTTTACTCGACCGTAAAAATAAATCATATTTTTAATTAAGAATTAATTAATTAATTATTTCAATATTCAATCTTTTTATATTTTTTAGTTGATTTGGGTATGCTTCTTTTCTAAATTGCTCAGAACCAATTTTTTTACAATTCAAATCAAAATTTTAGGAAGCGAAACATTTCAATTTGTGAATTTTAAAATTTCTTCTGTAACTTTAATCCATAATATATATCATTAATGTTAATATTCAATCAACATAGTTAAATGCATTGTTAAACTTTATTTTAAGACATTTATATTTTTAATTAATAATTGATATTTTTTAAAATGTAAGAATATTAAAAATCATTATTTTTTTTGTACGTTGAATTTGAAAGTATATAAAGTTTACAAATGTAGGTATATAATATTATTTGAAAGTATATAAAGTTTACAAATGCAGGTATATAATATTATTGAAATTATCAAGCCGTGTATATGAAAATCATAAAGTTTATTAGTCATTGAAGTAACCGTAATTCAATTTTAACAAATGAATTTAATTTTTATTAATTGAATTGATTTTTTAAATTTTTATCTGATTATGTCATTTAATATAAATATCACGTTATTGGTGTGATGCAATGATACGTTATATATATACAAATATATATATGTAAAAAAAATAATAAAAACTTAATAAGCTGACATCAACTTGAAACATCACTAACCAAGGTCGTCATCCCGAAGATACAAAAGAGTTGTTCAGGTTTCGTCATACTTCTTTGAGGAACGTTATTGAGAGGGTGTTTGTTATATTTAAATCACGCTTCAAAATATTCAAAACGGCTCCTCAATTTCCATATACAATTCAGGCGGAGCTTATCGGCTTTGTTTTGATTATTTATTTATTTATTAAATAACAGAGTGTTGAATTGATTAAAAAATTGAGTTTTGTGCATTAAATAATATTTTTATTAATATTTTTTAATTGAGAATATGTTAGTATTTTTAATGTTTTGGATTCTTTTATGCAGTACATTAATTAAAATTTTATTTTAAATGAAAAAAGTTATATATTTATAAGTTCAAGCAAATCATTAGAAAAAGTTAAAATTATAAATTTATAATTATATTAACAAATAAGTCCATAAAAACTCCATACAAATCCATAAAAATCTTTCTAAAAATCTATAAAAGTCTAATGGAGTCCATTAATTTCTTTTTATAACTCCATGAGATTCTATAAAACTCTACAAATTCTTATCAATTCCTCAAAAGTCTACCAATTAAAAAAAGTTAATAAAAATTATTAAATCTCTAGATTGAATACACCTCCATAATATAACAGATGAGAAATATAAATAGGAACCAAATATAGCGCGATATGAATGGGGAAAATGGGAAACTAGAGGGACACAATATTGTATTATCTATAGGGATGACAGTTGACGGAATGGGTCGGTTTTGTCGTTATCATCCCCACATTCGAACGTTTTTAGTCATCTAAATATACACGAAATAAGAATAGTAAATTAAATAATAATAGTAAACTATTTATATATATATATATATATACACACACACACAAGCATTATCGCGACGAGTTCGGATAGTTCCGGGATGAGGTCCCCACCCCTTCGATTCGGGGATTTCAAAAAATCTCCATGTCCATCCCGTTTTAGGTCTTCCCTGTGGGATCCAAATCGTGGAGAAAATTGTCATCCATAATTATCTAGGACGATTCAGTGTCATGTGCGTGTAATGCATGGCTGCATTTTCTAAACTAAAATAACGGATCGAGACATAATAAGAATTAAAATGTTTGAGGAAATTGTAATGTATTAGTTAATATTGATTTCTGCTTCCGAATTTGAAAAAGTGCAATCGGACCCCCGCCTTCCATATTATTTATATATTTAGCCCACTTATATCATGAGGCCGACAACAGGAGTGCCGACCAAATCCTCATGATCTTACATTTAAAATTTTTGTTTTATTTTATATAATACTTAATAATTAAACAAATGAGCCGAGAAAATATATAGTTTCCTATACTTGCTCGACAATTTCACGAATTATGGTACCCTACTATCCTAGTTGTTCAAATTGACACTGTTTTCTCATGTGACAATATTTTAATCATTTTTGAAATATGAGGTATTTTGTTAAACAAATATTCAATTATTTATTTATTAAAGGCATTGGTCTTCATAAAAGAAGGTGGTGATGGACTCACGTTTGCAAATCAAATTTATCAAGTAACACTTGATGCACACAAGTATCGTGTAAAAGTAACAGGTCAAATATAAGTTTACAAGTATTTTTGTAAAAAATATTTAAAATTATTCATAAAAGTCTCGATTAAAAAAATATAAAATAAATGAACAATATAATTAATTATTTTTTATGTGATCCCTTTCTCCATACTACCCTTAAAAATTAAAAAAAACAAAAGGGAGTAATATCCAATTAAATCTCAAAAGACTCCCAGTTTTAAATAACAATTAAGCAAGTAATAATCTTCGTTTTATGATCTTTAAACTATAGCAAAGCGTGTTCTATTATCCTTTTCTCTCAATTACGTTGACCGACTGAAAAAGACTTTACGATTGAAGTTTAACCTAAACAAGGTAAATCATGTGAGACCCTTTCAATAAATATATGGATCGGATATACCCGTTGACCAAATCATGCGTGATTTTAATGAAAAGAATAATATTTGGCCGGTGGGCTATCAGATTCAGAGCTAATCTTGAGATCATCATCAAGATTTTCTCCGACACTTGATTGAGTTGGCTCCAACTTAATTATCTCACATCCTTGATTTACCAAAAATATCTGATCTAATTGGGGTAGTAGACTGGAAACTTCTCGAAAAATGAGCAAAACTATTAAACTAAGATATGTACAGAAATAAAATATTCAAAAGCTGGCGAACAAAAGTTGAAGCAAGAGCAATTGAATTTTTTTTTATAAAATTTTGAGCGCTTAATCAAATAAAACAATATACAAATTCGTTAACTGTGAAATCTTTCTGTAAGTTTTCGACCGCAAATGCACCAAGATTTATCAGTTTGTGAAATCAGAGAATAGATAACATGCAACTATAAAGCGTAAAGAATGAATCAACAGAGACATAATTTACGTGGTTCGGTTTACACATACATCCACGGGAAGTAGCCAACCGCCACAAGGAGAGGAAGATTTTATTATGCTCAGATGGAAAAGTTTTTCAGATTACAGGTATGGTCAAGAACTCTGCTCTTTTACCTGTACATAAAATCTATATGTATACAGATTAAATTCGCTCTTCAATCATAAATAACCAGTCAATTCTTGACTTATCTTCTAGAAGCGGTTTCAACAGATGAAGTAAATTTTCCTTTTCTTTCTCTTTATATTTCAGACATTTTATCAGTACCAATCTCAACAAACTTCACCTTGGTACTGATCAATCTTTATTACGATTATCTTTTCTGACATGTGACAGTAGCTGCTTCTAGTGCTTGCCTCAAGCTTCTGTTACTTGCATTGTTTCAAGACAGTGCTTGAACTTTCCAACTGGTATAATCTTGGTCAATGCATCAACTGGATTTTCCTCAGTCCCAATCTTATCTAATTTTACCCTTCCACTCGCTATTACCTCTCTGATGAAATGCAGCCTGACATCAATGTGTTTTGACATCTCATGATACATTGGGTTCTTCATAAGATGTATGGCACTTTGATTGTCACAGTATATCATCACTTCTCCCTAGCTTATTCTCATTTCTTCATCGAATCCCTTGACCCATAGAGCTTCCTTAATGGCTTCTGTGGCTGCCATATATTCAGCTTCGGTAGTTGAGAGTGCCACCACCTTTTGTAAGCTTGTCTTCCAGCTCACTGCTCCACCAAAACATGTGAAGATATAACCAGACAGTGATTTTCTTGTGTCCAAACATCCAGCATAATCTGAGTCCACAAATCCTTCTATCATGTTCGTCATATCCTTACCCGAGCCATAGCAGAGTCCTAAAGCCTTTGTTCCTCTTAGATATCTGAGTATCCATTTAAGTGCACACCAATGTTCCCTTCCTGAATTTGACATGAACCTACTCGTTACACTTATTGCATAGGCTAAATCTGACCTAGTACACATCATGTTGTACATGATACTACCAACCGCCTCTGCATATGGGAATTTTCCCATCTCCTGCTTATCTTCCTCAGTTTGTGGTGATTTCTGAGTAGAAAGCTTGAAATGAGGTAATGCTTACTGGTTTAATGGTTTCCATGTGAAACTTCCATAGAATTTTTTCTACATATGATTCTTGTGAAAGTCGCATAATCCTCTTTTTCCTGTCTCGACTGATATCCATTCTTAATATCTTAGTGGCCGCCCCTAATTCATTTCAAACTCTTTCCTGAGCTCCATTTTTAACTTGTCAATCTCCAGTCTGTCTGTGCTTCCACATATATTAACAGGTATAGCTGGTTTCCAGAATCAGTTTCCCTAGTATACACAGAGCTATCATGTTTGGACCTAGCATACCCAAGTTTTTTCATACACTGATCAAATCTCACCTCCAGTTTGACTCCCTGTCCTCATCAGGGCTACTGACATGCTTAGCATCATCCATCAGTTCCTTATTTCCTTGGCTTATGTCCACCTCCAGTTTGACTCCCTGTCCTCCAGAATGAGTTGTAGATGTATTTTTAATCTTCAGTGGGAATTCTTCCTCATTGAACACCACATCTCGACTTATTAAGCATTTATGCTCTCCAGTCTCAATGCACCATAATTTATATCCCTTGACATTTTCAGGATATCCCAGAAATACACATTTCTTAGCCCTTGGTTGTAGCTTATCTTGTCTTATGTGAGCAAAAGCAGTGCATCCAAAGGCTCTAAGATTCGAAACATCAGGTTTATGTCTTGTCCACATTTCTTGTGGGGTCTTGAAACCAACTGCTGAAGAGGGGCATCGATTAATCAGATATGAGGCTGTTACAACAGCCTCTGTCCAGAACACTCGAGGTAATCCAGAATTTGCTAGCATGCTCCTCACTCTTTCTAGTATAGTTCGGTTCATCCTCTCCGCAAGACAATTCTGTTGAGGAGTACCAGCCACAATATAGTGTCTTGCCATTCCCTCTTGCTTACATAAGTCCTTGAATTCAGTTGAACAATACTCCAACCCATTATCAGTTCTTAGCTTCTTCACCTTTCTTCCAGTCTGAGTTTCTACCATCACTTTCCAGTCTTTAAACGCCTTGAATGCTTCATCCTTTGACCTTAAGGTGATCACCCACAGCTTCCTGGAATAATCATCTATAATGGAGATGTAATATGTAGCTCCCCCTCGAGATGCTACCTTGGATGGCCCCCACAAATCTGAGTGAACATAATACAATATTCCTTTGGACTTGGTGGTAGAGTGTTTAAATCTGACTCTGTTACATTTCCCAAGTACACATTCATCACAAAAACTGAGATCCTCAACCTTATCTCCTCCCAGAAGGTTCTGCTTGCTTACTTCTACAAGCCCCTTTTCACTCACATGTCCTAAGCGCAAGTGGCAAAGCCTAGCCTTGTTTAATCCATCCACTGCAGCATTTGAGGACCCTGTGACAGTGGAGGCTTCGAGGATGTACAAACCAGTATGTTGTAAACCTCTCATGACAGTGAATGACCCCTTAATGACCTTCATTATGCCTCCTTCAATCTTAACATTGAAGCCTTTGGAGTCAAGCATTCCAATAGACAACAGATTCCTCCTCAAGTCAGGAATGTATCTCACTTTCGTGATGGTTCTTACACACCCATCATGCATCTTTAGGGGAACTGATCTCATTTCCATGACCTTGCACTCCCCGTTGTTTCCCAATAAGACATGGCCTGACTCCCTTTCGATCGGATCATGGAACAAGCTCTTGTTTGGGCACATGTGGAATGAGCAACCAGAGCCCATCACCCAACCATCCTGCTGACTTGTTCTTGAAGCCACAAGAACAACTGTAGAATCATAACCATCACTCACAATGGCTGCATCACCGGGATCCTTTCTTTTCTCTGGATTTGTTGCTCTTTTATCAGGGCAATCTTTCTTGAAATGTCCCTCTCTATGGCATACAAAACATTTCATTTTCTCTTTTGTTCTTGAGTGTGATCTGTACCTGCCACTTTTCTCATTACGGTTTTCCCTCTTGTAAGTTCTTCCTCTAACATTCAGCCCTTCTCCGGTTGATTCCAGTTTAGTCTCATTCTTCTTGTGCAAATCTTTTGAGTTGAGCGCTGATTTAACTTCGGCCATAGTTAACGTTTCCTTGCCATATAGCATAGTATCCAGAAAGTTCTCATATGACTTAGGCAAAGAGCTTAGCCGAAGTATAGCGCAATCTTCATCTGTTATCTTGATGTCAATGTTCTTGAGGTCCAAGGTGATTTTATTGAATTTGTCCATGTGCTTCTTGAGATCCTTGCCCTCCTCCAAGTGGAATAGAGGGATTTCTTCAAATACAATCTGTTTGCAAGAGATCTCTTGAGTAAAGGCTTTCCAGTTTATTCCACAGGTTTAATGCAGAGACTTCCTCTGCTACCTCTCGAAGCACTTCGTCTTTGAGACACAACAAGATTCCACTATACGCCTTTGAATCCGTTTCTACCATCTTCCTTTTGTCATTTGTGTCCTCTAGTGGTTCTGGATTCAGTGCTTCACCCAACCCATTGTATACCAGGAGCGGCTTCATATTAATCCGCCACAAGCTGAAATCATTGGATCCTGTAAATTGTTCAAGATCGAATTTGGTTATTGACATGCTGTAATCTTGCTTGGGCTCTGATACCAGAAGTGAAATAGAAGCTAATCTTTCTGTACGTTTTCGACCGCGAATGCACCAAGATTTTTATTCAGTTTGTGAAATCAGAGAACAGATAACATGCAACCATAAAGCATAAAGAATGAATCAACCGACACGCAATTTACATGGTTCAGTTTACACCTACATCCACGGGAAGCAGCCAACCGCCGCAAGGAGAGGAAGATTTTATTATGCTCAGATGGAAAAGTTTTCAGATTACAAATATATCAGACTATTTATCAGTATCAATCTACAACATTAACCATCAAGCTCATATTGATAGAAATTTTGTACGAAAACCTCATCTAAGAAAAATATCGAGTGTACCTTGTGTTCGTTATACAAACGAGACTTTACATAAAATTATACAAACTTACTACTGTATGAAGAAAAGAATAATGAAAAATCCTAATGTGGTGTCCTCCTTTCATGCATCAACGAAACTAAGTAGTTACATTATCCATTTTGTATTGTACGTTCATCGTGCAGATATCTCTCAGCAACGGCAGCATGAGTAGCTGCGCCAACTGGAAGGGCATCTTCATCGATCATGAAATGCGGGGAGTGCGCCAAGTGTATCGAGCCTAGCATCTTGTTTTCGATGCCGATGTAGTAGAAGGTGGCGGGGATGCGTTCAGCATAAAATGAGAAGTCCTCGGATCCCATCACCGGCTCCACCACTCGGTAGTTCTCATTCCCTAGTAAGTCGAAGGCTACTTTCTTCAAGTGGCTATAGGTTTGGTCATCATTAACCATAGGAGGGTAAATTGTGTCGGCCTTCTCGAAGAAGTCAACTGTGGCCGAGCATCTGAATACTCTAGCTTGCGCTATGATTACCTGCTTGATATATACACATGTTTGAGGTCTTCTTTATCAGTTAATTGAAAAACAGGCAATTTCTTCTGTTAACTGACTAACCTCCTCTATTCTTTTGAGGATGTGGTTGAAGCTTGTGTTGGAAAAAGCTCGCAACGTGCCGCCGAATTCAACGCTGTCCGGCATTACATCAAGATCATCGGATCCACTCTTGAAGTAAGTCACGGAGACAACCTGAGGATCCAATAATACAAAACATAAAGCATGTGAGATCCCAGTTTTGGTCAAGTGATTAAGGTGATCTCGCTCTTCTCGAGTTTGAAATTGAATGGCTCATTGCAAATTGACTGTAAATTGTCCAGTTTAATTTCAAGAGCCTTATTATTTTGATAGTAATAATTCTATGGGGGGGCATCAGAGACTTGAATTTCAAAACATTTCACTAGGCTGCAAACTTAAAATAGGTTCAACGAAGCAATTAACACTACCCTAACACATTCAAAATCCTATCAACACTACCTTAATACATCCGGAATCCTATTTTCTGGGAGTCAGAGCTAATCAAGTATTTTTCATCTTCTACACAAAATTTCAAAACATTCACAGGCTGCAAACTTAAAAACGGTCGCCATCCCTTTTATGCTTCCTTAAAGAGGCAGATAGTGTTCGTTTATTTCCGAGTGTTCAACAATAATTTATACTTTAACACTTGTGCTTGATGGTGTATTGCGATGTTGTAAATCTAACTAAGTGGATGACATCCCAAAAGTCTTGGCCCTAAGCTACTCTTTATTAGTTTCAATGTTCGATGCGGGATATTTGCAACATGCATGTATCCGAAAACGAAATAGTAGTCTCACTTGTGTGCACAGACCTGAGAGTCCAATGGATTAGCTTCTCGTGATACAATGGTCTGTAAACTGATGATGGCTGCCGAGGCAGCCCAGAGAGGATCGATCGAGTAATGCAGGTTTCGGGAGATGCCATGTTCAATAGTAATCACGGCCTTGAAGAAGCCACAACCTGCAAGTATATGACCGGATCTTGATCCAATGACACCGACAGGGAGTAGAGATGATACGTGCATTGCAAATATAGCCTCCACGCCTTCAAGAGCGCCATGTTCGATCATTCGTTTTGCTCCATTTCCTGCTTCCTCGGCTGGTTGAAAGATCATAATCACAGTGCCCTGACAAAACAATAAAACTTAGTCTAAATTGAGAACTACAGATCAATTCGGCAGTTGGATGTAGTAATATAAAATCTACGGCGAGAATGTCACAGTTAAGAAAATATGACCAAGTATTAATGTTCTATTCTTAATCACTACATTTTGGAGTGCAGCTTCTGGTTTTCACCACCTTGTTAAGCTGAAAGGTTTCTTCTCTCATCCTTTTGAAATGTTTCTGAATGTTAAAATAGAAAGTCGAAATCCTAAGATAAATATAGCTTACCATTCTTAGTTAAATCCATATAGCAGATCACATTTCAAATTTGCTATATATTGTGCTGACTCCGTTCCAATCATGCATATAGGCGCTGCTTTTCAAAATTTATCGCAAATATATAGGCTAAAGACGATATTAAGCAATAGTTTTCTACCCTTTTATTCATATATTCCAATTTTTCTATGTAATTAACTAACTAGTTGAGAGATACAAATCATTGATAAAAACACTCATTAAATAATTACGGACAATAAATTTGTTTGCTGCTAGGGGTATTGAATTTTCTGCTTGGGGAATTTATGTCTGTTAAAAAATTAATGCATGCATGATTGAATTTTGTTGTATCGCAACAGAAAACCCCACCACATAGTAACTTTATCAGTGCCATTAATTGAGTATATATTCACATATGCAGTGTAATCACATCAAGTGCAGAACCATAGAATCTTGAATATAAACCATAACCCCTTCCCAAATAAAGAAAGGCTATAAATAATTTCATATTTGAATAAGCTCAAGTGAGCTGTGCCTTGAGGAGTTGAACGAATAAATAAAGACAAAATGTTAGGGGAAGACTATTATGTTGCTGTCGGCAACCTTTGTCACTAGTGTATTTAGCCTGAATATGATCAAGAAGATTGAAATCTTTCACCAGTTATTTTACAGTGGATTTTATCATTTAAATAATTCATTTTTTTAAGTCGGGGGTGCTTTGCTGTTATAGTTGGGTTTTAAACTCGACGACCTTAGTTATTATGAGATGAACTTCAATCCATCTGCTTCAATGAGAGGAAGTGTAAATATAGCCGGACTCTAAAGGAGAGTAGCACGTTTTGAGACTACTTTTTATGATCTTATCATATTTTTTAATAGGACTTGATCCTATTTAACTTGTAGGTGATCAGGAAAAGGCAAACCTCATGCAGAACAAAAATTGGTTGAACATTTGCATTTAATGATTTATCTTGCCGTAAATGGAAAATAAGGCCATCAAAACTTGGTAACGCCAATACTTCGCATATTTACAAAACTAATAGTTATGACTAGACGAGTCAAAAATTATGAATCTCATGTGTGTTTTTCTTGAGTAGTTAACAACCACCTATTTTTCTTAACGAGGAACCTGCAACCGCTGTGTACCAGAAAAATCATTGGGGTAGAAACACAGTAGCTTGCAAGCCTTATGAACAATGGGGTTTACTCGTCCAAGGTGTTGGTAGGGAATTGAACAAGTGACAATTGGTTACAAATATATCTATCAACCAACTTCGACACCCACACCTCCAGAAAATCTTCATGCTATTCTTGAATTGCTTCAGTGATGTCCAAACAAATTCATCGATTTTCCCACTTTAAGAGAACCGAAACAAGAAATGTCATCAATTCGTAGTACCCTTTCAAATTATTACGTAATGAAAATTCTCAAATGGCATTCAAATGGTTCTTTTAGCATCGGGCAACCATGCATGCAAGAACAGAATGAGGACATGAAGTAGACTGACCTTTAAGTGCCTTTCACGCTCTTTTAAAATCTTAGCAGCGCCAAGGAGCATTGTTACATGGGCATCGTGCCCGCATGCGTGCATCTTACCTGCTTTTTGGCTTTTGTGCTCCCACTCCACAGCTTCCTGTGGCGACATCCATTTAAGGAGATATTAATTCTACAGAGAAAATAGATATTCAGGAAAACAAAAGGCAATGATTATCAAAACCTAATACCTATTTAAATTTAGTGGAAAGCTAAAAAAAATTGTATATTTTATCTACCTCGCCTTGCTGCCCTAGCTAACAGTAAAATGGGAAGATATATATAAATATAAAAGGCAAGACCTGAATTGGCAAGGCATCCATGTCAGCCCGGAGAGCTACAAAAGGTGGTTTGCCGGTCCCAATCATCGCCCTGATTCCAGTTACGGCCAACGGGAAACGGTAACTTATCTCAAGTTCATCAAGTTCCCGTCGAATGAGCCGACTCGTTTCATGTTCTTCGAAGGCCAGTTCTGGGTTCTCGTGGATCCGCCGGCGAACTGATTTTAACCATTCCACGTTCCCGGGTCTCTTGGCAATCCTCAGTATTTCCTCGGAACATGCTGTGGTCCAGAAACTGCAGTCCGTAGGACCAATATTATTCGGGACCAAAGATGAGGAGGATAGATTCTTGCTGTGTTTGCTTATAAGTGCTTTGAGCGTGGAGTCGAGGGATGTTACATCTCCATCGGGGGAGTTTAGTTTCTCCTCTGGGCTGCTGCCGATCATCATCATCATCATGCAACTTGAAAGAATGAGAAAAATATAAATGGAATGAACAGGCGAGTGATCTCTGTCAAGAATCTTCATTAATGGAGTCGAGGATGACTGATTAAATTAGTTAACTATTTTTAATCATTTCTTGTACAGAATTTTGAACTGATAATGCATGCGAAGATCATTCGTGATAAAAAAGGTTGAGAGAAGTGAGCAAGACCGGAGTTTGGGGATTCGATAAAAAGGAAATTTTCACGCGTAAGAATCTGCTGATGAGCGTGTGGTTGAAGTACAATAGTGCGTTATCAGATAATGACTCAAGGTTTCCTGTATGTTCTTTTTGGGTTATTTGTTCAACGGCCTGCCTACATACCTAAAACTGTGGGTCCAATCGGTCTTTCACCCTACGCCACTCTTAGAGTGAAAAATTCTCTAGCTCGGACTTAGAGTTAAAAGTTTACGTTATTGAGGTATATCTGTCAAAAGTATATAACACAGTTTCTATATTTAATGTATTCCTATTTATTTTGTTTGTTTGATTCTAAAATTTTCATTAAATAAAGAAAAAAGGGAAATGATTTCAAGATTCTAGATTCATCCATTCATGAAAAGTTAACTCATTAATGTGCTAATCCATATATAGGTCAGAGACCCTTTGGCCCATACAGATGGTAAATCGAGGGATATGCACGAGTATGCAGGGGTCCGAGGGAGATTACCCATATAACGGACTAATTCCCAGAACATACCCCACAATATTTCAGTCAGGAATATGCTCCACAAAAATCGAACTCATGAAGTCAGGTAAATTATTCTCACATCATCTCAGGTCTTACCAACTCGCTTGTGCCTCTGAGGGCTAGATTCGTCAATTCATTAAATAATTGAGAGGTAATTGTAATGAAGAAAGATTGTTCTCCAAGTGAAAAAATCGAAACAAAGATTTAATCTTAAACAAATTTTAATAAATTTCATAAGATTTTATTGAAACAACACACTTTTATAAAACACGGGCTCTTAACGTTTTTCTATTGTTCGAATATTTTTAGCGCATGTTTTTCGTTTTATGTTCCGGAGACCATAATAAAGTCATAGTCATAATAGAGTCTATAGCAAATTCAATGAACCTAACTAATCTTCCATGTCAAAATACTTTGTCATTAATCAAAACCAATCGATAAAATAGCCCACATGCCTAAAAAAACCCTACTCATGACTGTGTATTGGACTCTCGATTCTCTAATTATGACTTCTACATTATAAAAACTTTGAATTGAATCATGACTTGTATAGGAATCATCAGTTTTTTTTTAATAAATATTTTGTTACCCATATGAGACAAACCTCACATGTATATTATATTTATGTCACATCACGAATTAATTTGATTAAATTTTTGGGGACTATATTAGTTGATATTTTATAATGGAAGGTGACAAAAAGTCTTAAATTATAAAAATATCGTCGTGTTTCGGCGATATTGGCAGAACAGGATAGGAGTGACCCCCCACTAGCATGTTTTTTAATATTTTATTTACCAATTAATTTGTCACAAAAATCTCCTCCTCTACTATTCTCATAAGTTGCGCCGTTTTGTCGGCACCTTTAATTTGACTTGTGCCATTTTTATAACTTGTTGACAAAAGATTCTACTTTTATCATATTCCAAAATTTGTTAACCCCACCCACCCATTATAGATTTTTATCTTATAATTTGACAAAAGAACCATTATATATAATTTTCTTCATATACAATTCTGATTGTTCACCGAATATATAATTTTCCGTATCGATAATTAGACTTCTTATATGGACATTTTACAATAGATGTCTCATTTTTTCCATATTGCCTATTCGACTTTTATATTAAAATTCTAACCAAATTCTATGCAATTTCAATTTAAGTTCGAAATTATTATGCTTTTATTTAATATATCTCTGGTCGCTATTTGAAGTGTATTGAATCAGATCAATGTAGTCATGAAATGTTAGATCAAACTATATGTATAACTGGAATTTTTTTGTTGAGTTAAGTGTATATGGATTAGAACAGTACTGGATGGGTAACCTCTTGGTAAGTTCTCGTACGTCAAGTTGCTAACATTGTACCGCTTGATCTGGTTGATCATGTGGGCTGTAAAAGTGTGATGTCATATCTTAACGGGTAATATTATCTCTGCTGGGGATAGGACCGGCGATAGGGGAAAGGTAAACTGATCTTGAAGGGAATTGAGACAGCACCAGTAGTCAGACACGCACCTCCCTGACTCATGGGCCTAACAGCACAACCCTAACGTACATAATAGGTGCTCTGCGCCGTCACATTAAAAGAAATAAAGTTGCACATTGGCTAACAACTAGCTTTTAGCCTAGTGGTAAGCGTTTGATCCTAACATTTTTTTCTCTCTTCATGATTTTTTAAATTCGTAAGTTTTATTTTTATTTTTTTTTCAGATCATTATTTTTGAAAAAAATTAAACAGAAATCAAATAAATTTATGGAAATAAAACTGTACATTCAAATAATTTGATTTTCTAATGGATAATCGAGCTCTATACATAATATGTAATATATATTAAAAATTAAATAATTATGAAACTAAATTAACTAATATATTAGTTTTACTGCTAGAGAACGAAAATAATTTAGGGATGGATGCCATTTTTATACTTGTTGACAAAAGATTCTACTTTATCATATTCCGAAATTTGTTAACCCACCCACCCATTTAAAATTTTATCTTCTAATTTGACAAAAGTACCATTATATATAATTTTCTTCATATATAATTTTGATTGGTCACCGAATATATAATTTTCCGTATCGATAATTAGACTTATTATATGGCCTTTTTTGCAATAGATGTATCATTTATTACCTATTCGACTTTTATATTAAAATTCTAACCAAATTCTATGCAATTTCAATTATGCTTTTATTTAATATATCTCTGGCGCTATTCGAAGTGTATAGAATTAGATCAATTTAGTCATAAACTATTAGATCAAATTATATGCAGATCTGGAAGTTTTTCTCTCATTCATGAGTTTTTAAATTTATAAATTTTTTATTTTATTTTTCAGATCATTATTTTTTGAAAAAGTTAAACATTAATCAAATAAATTTATAGAAATCAAATAACTAGTACATTTGAATTATTCAAATAATTTGGTTTTCTTAATGGCTAATACAGCACTATACATAAGATGTAAACTATATTAAAAATTACATCATATTTAATAAATAATTATGAAACTAAATTAACTAATATATTATTTTTACTGCTAGAGAACGGAAATAATTTTGGGATGGATGAATGACCTATAGAAACTTTTGAAAATCTTTTCAAAAACTTTTAAAACTGTTTCCTTGGGTAAATGATTTTATTTCTCCAGATAAAATATTTATTCGCACGAGTTTTTCTTCGGCTAACAAATTTTTTTCGGTTGTGATTTTTATTCGGAAAACTTCTCCGGATGAAATTAATCGCTAGGTTTTTTTCGAATAAAATAACACCTGATTATTTTATCTGCTAGAGTTGTATACTTGATTATACAAAACATGAAATGAGAACCGAGATATTAAATCGAGATTGATTTTCATAGAAAGCTGAATATACTCGATATAACCCTTTTTTAAAGTCATTCTTTATTATTATTTTTTTATAGGAAGGTAAAAAAGCATTTTACATCCTTGTAAAATACCAAACATCACCGAATCCCCTGTATGATATTAATAGACTTTATACACCTTGCGTTTTTCCAGCATGTGATGTTTTTAACACCAGCACATTTACTGAAGGGAGCTGTCTGAATTTTTATAACACAGGAATTTAGAAATAGTCGATTTTACAAATCCGTAAATAATATTTTTTCATAAGTCGGGTCGAATATTGATAGGAAATACGTCTCACAAGATTGATTCATGACACGGTCTTGGCGATGGTATTTTTTTTTTCCTTTTGATTCTCACAAGGTGCTGAGGGCATTTCATACATCGGAAATTGAATACAGCTCATTGGAGAACAGTCGAGCACATTCATTCGGCTCTTGCCTACGTTTCTTCTATCTCGTCCAATAATACCCAAGTAAGGAATATAATATATAACTCTTCTAAAAACTGATTCTTTATTAAAAAAAATCACGTAATAGTTAGGATGATGGGGTAGTTGGAAGCAGATATGGAAGGTATTGAGTTATAAATTAATATTTTTACACTTTAACCGTTAATATCATGGAAAACACCAACGATAAATTTCGATATTCATTAAAATGACCAAATTAATTTTACTAAATATAACAGTAAAGATGAGAACTTCCCAAATGTCTTGTAAAAACGGACACAGGAAGTCAATGAAATTATTTGTCACATTAAGGAATTAATAAATCTCGGGAATTTTTTAAAACAATTGAATAACATTGAAAGGTAAAGACAAATGTTAAAAAAGTTAAATAAAAAAATTATGATAACACCACGTTCTTTACATCGAACCAAAATATTTGGTAACCGAACTTCTAACACTTTAGTTGGTCTTACTATGTACTTTAAGCTGACACATTCTTTTTGCAGTAAGTTTACTGAAATTCACTAATTGTAATCAGAGAAAATAATTTAAGAGTTAAAGTGATTCATTTGTCATTAACGTGTGCTATTTTACCTCGAAAAATTACGGCAGCGTGTTAAATAGAAACCAATATATTAATTTCGTTATGTACAGAAATGAAAGGACAAATTAAATAAAACAAACGACGCTAAAAATAAACTATTCCTCATCATCTGTGACGAATTTTCCGGAGCCAGGATTGATAGCCGCGACGAAGAAGAATACTATGTTGAAGAGCAGCAGAGGTTCGATCTCGTTAATGGGTACCCCTGTCTCTATATTCAACTGCGCCAGTGCTCCTTTCCCAGTTATTATTTCTCCGATTATAGAGAAAGCAATCCCCAATTGCGCCAATCTCCCCACAAACAGCTCGTTTGCTTTTGTGAATCCGAACAATCGACCTGTGACATTTTATCACACGTAAACATGTCCGTCCCACAGTAAGATTAACAGAATGTAAAACTCTTTTTAAATAAAGAATATATATATCTTTATTATTCTTGTGTCATGTTCTGGTTTACTACCTCCTTGTCCTAGGCCTAATGCAGCCCTTAAGCCTTTTCCGGGGGCGACGACTGTCTTATCGAGTCCGGTGGCATCATCCACAAATCGGCCCCGATCGCCCAAGGCTCCAATGGCTCCAAGCAAGTTGAAAAGGATGAAGAACAGAAGAAGTGGCTCTGCTTCATAAATTGGAATACCAGTTTCCAAATTCAATTGTGCCAGAATTCCTTTCCCTGTTATAGCTTCTCCCAATAGTGAAGCCTGCACAATTTTACAATGTCAACAACAACGTAAAATTAATCAAGAAAATCGTGCTGTTTTGTAACTTCTTGTTGGCCATGTCTACAAAAGTTTCTGCAATTTCGCGTTGATTTATCGGTTCATTTTGTTTAACTATATATGTGAGACGGGAAAATTTAGTGATGATAGTGATTACACTAAAAAAATTACTAAGAAACTTCTAGTGAATCAATTATTTGTAACTTCACATGATCGCCTTAATTCCTAAATGCATAAACTTTGTTTGCATTCCTAATGTGAATGTGCTTACACGTAAAGACAGATTCAATCTTAATAATGTTCAAGGTCAAATTAGTTATATGATTTATAAGTCACTCCCTAATGCACGCAACGAATCCCATTATTTTTCTGATGATAATACAAATGAAAATGCCAAGATTATTTCTATTTTATATGCAATGGATGGCCGATTAAATTCACTTCTTTAGCACCCAAATAAATATATATATTTTCCTCGTTTTTATTGAAAAAATGATTGTTGTGAGTATTTTAACATAACAGAAAAAAAAAATATTAAACCGTTACCGCGAAACCAATCATAGCAACACGGCCGACGAAGAGCTCATTTTGTTTCGTGAACCCTATCCCACCGGACGTACCGAAGATCCCATCTTCCACCGTAGACTTCTTCTTGACAGCAGGTGCCTGTAGATTTTTTAGTTCATTTACAAAAAAAAAGCTCACTCTGAAAAAAATAATACACAGTAATAAAAAACGAAGAAACTCTAAACCTTCTTCACAGCTGGAGGAGCCTTAGCCATAGACTCGATGACATAGCGAGTCGTGGCCGAGGAAGATGATGCAGGACGATCGACGGTTGGGATTGACGGAAACAAGAACCGTGGAAACGGGTTCGGTTTCAGCCCTCTAACCAACGGCTCGTGGCCGGAGACTCGGTTCCCGGTACTGATCAACATTGTTGTCTGGGCTGCCATATACCTGGTCTCCTATAGATAACGTGCCGTCCGAATTCGATGTGATTTAATTATTACAATTCTGGGTCATGAAAGATTATTACGTAGAGAATATTGCGGTGCATTTGTGAATCACACAAGGGAAATTACATGTGGATAGGGTTTGAGAAATGTCTTGGTTTAAAGGAATCCACGTCCTTAATTAATGATCTCCCAGTATTTCAAAGTACATTAGTTTGTGTCTGTACTAGGATAAACGGAATAGATGCGTGAAGAAAGAATAACTCTACCTACACGACGTAAGTCTGAACAGTACTCTATTCACAGAGACAGGAAATATGATGTTAGATTATATATACAAGTAATATTTACATGAAATAGTCTGTATATGTAGACTAGATCTTAGCTATATACTCGTGTATATCTAAATTTCTCACTGTATTTTGAGTCTTGACAAGGACTTAACGTTCCCCACCTTGTCTCATTTCAAGTCTTCTTGTTTCTGTGTGTAAAAAGCTAGCTACTTGCATGTGGAGTAAGTCTATTCTGCACCACAAGTATTCCTCCTAGCGTATAGTTTCATCTGGTATACCACATATATTTTTGTTTTGAATTCAGCCAATAAATCAACTGAGCATATTGCATTTTTGTACAGAAATACATATGAGGACATAAAATTAATATATTGCATGTGAACTTAAATTTAATAGGTAGTTGCTGAAATTTTAAGCGAACAAATATCACAATCGAAGTCCAGTTGATAAACAGGCTCATATTTCTCATTCATGGTCTGGGCTGACGTCTGTTTGAAATCTTCTCTGGACCGTTAACTAACTTCTGGACCTTAAGTGGTGGATATATCTTAATTTTATCAAAATTTCGATAGATGGCTTTTATAATATTTTGCGGGAGTGTTAGCAATTGTTTTTTTTTTTCCCCCCAAATAGAGATTATGAATAAGAAGACAAGCAAAAGGTGAAAAAATGGTGTTTGATAAATACATGATTTTAAAAATTATTATTGTATTCGCTTTTTAATAATCACTTCTTTGGAAGGAGTTTCAGCGTTCCACCAACTTTATATTTTACTTAATTAAAAGATAATACAATCCAAAATAGGATATAAAGATACCGTAAAATTGATTATTTGAACTAAAAAAAATTCATAATCCACTACATTTTAAGATTTATAATTAAATTAATCATTCAAGTAGAATATCTTTCTAATTTTGAACTTTTATTTGTGGTAATTTTGTTGCACATCCCTCATATTATCATAAGTCTAGACAACTCAAATATTATTTATATAGTTAATTCAGATGTCTGTGTGAGTTTCATTGACCTCCTATACACGAATTTTTATATTACAATCTTAATATTTACTCCACCAAATTAAAATTTTTGAAATCGGTTGTTCTTATAAAAAGTTAACATATTAATGGGCTAACCCTCTATATAGGTCAGAGGCCCCTTGACCCATACAAGTGATAAATCGAGGGATATGCACGAATAAGCAGAGGACCATATAACGGACTAATTCTCAAAACATACCCCATAATATTTCAGTAGGGAATGTGCTCCACACGAGAATCGAACCTGTGAAGTCGGGAAAGTTATTTCCACATCACCCCAGGTCTTACCAACTCACCTGTGCCCCTTAATACTTTTGAAATTTGATGTTGCTATACATGGATGTGGATAGATATGTCCACAGTCCACAAAATGAATGCAAACAGAATAAAATAAAAACGTGTAAAGTATATATTTACTGGCGAGGCCTGTGATATACGGAGCTACATGTCCGTTTCAAAAATGTTGACCATTAATTCACCACTTGTTGATTATTTTTGTATGCAAGACCAAAAAAGTGTCTTCAGGAACGCTTTGAAAAGGACTGTGGTAAATGAGCTAACAACCATGAAAATTGTAAGAAAGTTCATCAAATCTCATCAATTATTTATGAAGATACGAATTTTATCCTTTATTCTTAAACACTATACAATTTAAATCGATTAAGCAACTAATTATTTATGTCTTGACAAAAAAAAAAATCCAAGAAATTAGAAGCAAACCAAAGGTCAAGGGTTCGACGAACAGCAAATAAAACAAATCGAATCATTAATATGTTGTCAATTTGATTCCCTTTATATGGTTGGTTTTAAACTTCGATTGCTTTCGAAATGAGATATCTATAAAAACTTCAAAATAGACCCCAAAATTATCTGATATAGCATATTTCAATAGATAATATATGTGGACAAAGAGAGATAAATATATTTAAGAAAAAATTTAAGGTAAGTCAACAAATTACGTTTCTATTATTTTTTGAAAAGTGGATTAATTAAGTTTTTAACAAATTATATATATAATTTTAATGTTTATTACAAGAATCGCTCTCGTTCGGAACTTGATATCTAAACTCTAAACCAAACTCGTTCCTTTTGATTTTGGTTGATTTTAAAATAAAGCAAATATTTTTCGCGACTAGTTACTAGTCTTGTGCTTAGGTGAAATCAAAAATAAAATATTTCAAATTAGGAAAGGGTGTTTAGATATTTCACGAGGGGTAAATGGCAATAAAATGACTAGTTAAATTTACAAAATTAGCCAAGAATTGAATTCAGAAGCATGGAATTGTGGAAGAGGAAGGTGCCACGAGGGAATCTGAGGGAACCCCACGAAATTCCAGCTGGCAATCCATGGAAGGGTAATCGAGATCGCGCGAAATACGAACCTCTTATCAACAATTAAATCTTATGCAGATGTACATATTGGATTTGGAACTATTCTTCGCTCGCTTCTTTCTCACTCTAACCTATGATTTTGCCTTGCTGACTTTTTGACCCGACCCGAGTTTCCCCCATGTCTGCCATTGCCGCGGCTGCTGCTCTTTCTCTCCCACTCTCTTTCTGCCGCTCTTCCAAGAGCAACAGCAAGAAGGTGCTTCCCTTTCTTTGTTTCTTTCGTTTTTTAAAAATTTTTTTTTCTCTGTGTTCTTTGAAATGGTTTATTGATATAGTTATGGTGGTTTTTGTTTGATTTATGGTAAAATTTTTATCCTGCCCCTTAATAACAGTTGGATGGTTATCTTTTGTCGATTTATTTTTGTTAATCTGCTGTGGCTTTACCTTTAAGTTGCTCTGAGGTGTTGAAACTGTGCATTTGCTGACGCCATATCGGTTGTCTATCGTTGACTGATGGCTTTATTGTTAATTTAGCTTATCTTCTAACATTATTGTATAGGAGACATAGGGAGGAGAGTGTGTTTGAAATATGACATTCTCGATTTTATTAATAAATATGCGTTTGACAGCAGAGAGGTTTTCCTTGTTCATTGTGCTCACTCCATTCTGTTTGGAAAGTTTTAATCTTTTTACATTTTCGACAATGGGTTACTGTCCATTAAATGTTTGATGCAGCATTTTGCTTGTGTTCGCTGTGGATTGTTGGTATTTAGTTAAAAACTCATAAATCACGCTCTCCGCCCGCCCCATTACCCTTGTGTTTTCATAATATACAAACTACTTTTTAAAAAAAAAGTTCTTTCCTTAATCTCTGTCTTAGTTTGCGATTCTTGATCCTTAGCTCAAACATGGTGTTTCTTTGGAGTCTAACAGGGTGTCAGGGGAGGATTCAGAGTATTTGCTATTATTGGTGAAAATGGTGGTTTAGTCGAAAAGAAAAGCCCGTGGACTACACTTTTTGAGGTAGAAGATCCGCGATCTAAGGTTCCCACACATAAAGGCAAGTTTCTTGATGTGTATCAAGCTCTGGAAGTCGCGAGATATGATCTACAGTACTGCGACTGGAAGGCTCGACAAGATGTTCTCACCATCATGCTTCTGCATGAAAAGGTTGGTCCATGAGTTCTCTACTTCTGTTCATTGTCATCCCATGTCATGTTTGACATTGTTTGATATTGTATCGTGAAACTGTATTCGAATCGATCTATTTGAATTTTTTCCATTGCGTTGGATATTCTCAAATTCTATGATGTTGTGTAGGTTGTGGAGGTATTAAATCCTCTGGCTCGTGAATTCAAATCAATAGGAACTCTAAAGAAGGATCTGGCAGAGTTGCAGGAGGAACTCGCAATAGCTCACAATCAGGTAGATAATACACCGTGAAATTTTGGCTATTCTAACAATTCTGTATGAGGAGAGATCAAATATCAAGAAGTGGTTGATTGACTCGATATCTGTCGCTACTTAATCTTTTCAACTGGTGAATATTTTCAGGTGCATATATCAGAAGCAAGGGTTTCTACTGCTTTGGACAAATTAGCTTACATGGAAACATTGGTTAACGATAAAATCTTACAAGACAGAAAAACCTCAGACTCTGATTCGCTGCTCTCTACTCCAAGTACCTCTTCCGCTCAATTTCTTGATACTGTGGAGAACAGCAAGCAGTCCCGACGAGGACTTAACGTGTCCGGTCCTGTCCAACCGTATAGTGCCAATTTGAAGAATTTTTGGTACCCCGTTGCATTTTCTGCTGATCTGAAGGATGATACCATGGTGAGGCCTGTTTTGGTGGAAATTTGTTTTCATGTTACTTCGGACTTATTCAGAAACCCTGCTTTTATGTATTCTTTGCAGGTCCCATTGGACTGCTTTGAAGAACCTTGGGTTTTGTTCCGTGGAAAAGATGGCAAACCTGGGTGCGTGCAGAATACTTGTGCCCATAGAGCCTGCCCGCTTCATCTGGGTTCTGTCAACGAGGGTCGTATTCAATGTCCTTATCACGGTAAGATCAAGAGAATTTTCCGGAAATTTATGTGCATTTAGTGGTGTGGGCGATAATTTAAACCCTCAACTGGTGTATTTGATAGGACAAAACTTGATGATCTTTATCTAACTATCATATTCCCTTTTCACTTAATTTTCAACACAGGGTGGGAATACTCAACCGATGGAAATTGTGAAAAAATGCCATCAACTAAAAAACTAAATGTCAAGATCAGAGCTTTACCATGTTTGGAGCAAGAGGGAATGATATGGATTTGGCCTGGGGACAATCCTCCTGCAGCAAACCTCCCTTCTTTACTACCACCATCAGGATTTCAAATACATGCCGAGGTAATTTTTTGTCATAGAAATCGTATCCTACTGATTCATCAAAGTTTTCATTATAAACACATTTTTATTGTGGTCTTTATGCCCTTGACAATGGCAGATTGTAATGGAACTTCCAGTGGAACATGGGCTACTTCTGGACAATCTTTTGAACTATAAGCCGTGGTAGTGATGCAAGTTGGTATTTTTACATCAGTGTAACCAAGTAAATTGACTAAGAACAACTCACTAAAGTTTTACTTAGTTTTGCTGTTGCATTCACAGCTTGGTGAAGTTTTTTGACACCGACGTCTGGACTGCAAGGATACTGGGATCCTTATCCAATTGATATGGAATTCCGACCCCCTTGTATGGTATTGTCTACAATTGGAATCTCGAAACCAGGCAAATTAAAAGGGCAGAGTACACGAGAGTGTACAACACATCTACACCAACTTCATGTTTGCCTACCTTCATCTAGACAAAAGACTAGATTGTTGTACAGGATGTCTCTGGACTTTGCTCCTATATTAAAACACATTCCTTTCATGCAATACCTGTGGATACATTTCGCTGAAAAGGTACATTCTTGGTTTGTTCTCGTATATAATCTGTCACAGGAAAATCTGCTAGTCCAATTCCTTAGATGATCCATTTGTAGCTGATCCCAGCTTACACTTGAACAGGTCTTGAACGAGGATCTGCGTCTTGTGATTGGTCAACAGGAGCGAATGCTGAATGGCGCAAATATATGGAATATGCCTGTATCGTATGATAAGCTTGGAGTCAGGTATAGGCTATGGAGAGACTCGGTGGAACAAGGATCTAACCAGTCTCCTTTAAGAAAATCGACGTAGAGTATTTAATCGGTTTTTCTTCCACTGATTCTTCATACACCATGATGAACCTTTTCGAAACAGAACTGTTCCACAGTATTCCTTCATTCAAGAAACCCCAGCTGAAGCACTGTATCTGGAAATATATTGTCAAATCGCACACACACTCCCCCACTGTACAAATAAGAGCAACTGTACACTTCAAAATTTTCCCCCTTCCAAGTTTTATTTTGTGTACAGATTCTGCAGCAAGCTCATTAGTCTCAACTTCCAACCCCTGTTAGCTACGATCTGAGTTCATCTTGTAATGTCAATATGTCAGCTGTAACGTACATCATCATTCTCAAATGATTATAACAGTTCAAATTTTCAATCTTGAACGCGTGATGAATACATAACTGTTTCATAAAGTTACTTCAACGGCATCCACTACACGACCAAAATAAACACAGACGAGAAACCTAATTTTGCTGTACCACACTTGAAACCCTAAAAATGTTAATATCACAGTGCGGACCCACAAAATGGACAGTATCGGAAGGAGGGATCCACGTCGCTAGCACAGGTCTTGCAGCGCATAACATCTATCGGCGGCGAGGGGGGCGGAGGGTAAAAGAGATTGCAGTTATCGCATCGCATCAGCGGGTGTTTCCCAGGCCACCGCCACACCGGAACGAAGAATAGCTTCAGCACTTTCTCATACTCGACGAGGTCTGCGCGTGATCCGCACGCCACGCACTTCCCGGCGCCGCTTTTCAGCATCCGTGTCGCCTGCTGTTCCAACCCTCCTACTAAAAAGAAAAACATTCTCCTTTTCTCTGTTTATATCTATGAATTTTTTTCTTGTTATACATACATACTATGAATTTTGGATTTTGCTCTATTACTGTTGTTATTTATTATACCGAAAGAAAAGAGGCAGAATTGAACATTTGAGGCTGGTGCCAAGAGAGAAAATATATTGAAAAAACTTATATGAAAGAGTCCTTTTCTTATTGAAATTTGGGTTAATTCATTTTAACTTCGTATTTAAACTTAATTTTATTTTCGGTTCCTATGAAAACTATCTCTTTGATCTAAAGGAAATTTCTTCGCACTCTTTGGACCCATATTTTATTTCATTAATATAAATAGATACAAATCATTGAAAATATAGTATTATATCTAAAAAAGTGGTATCAAAAGACAGCACGATACTCTTCCGTGGGCTTTCTTTTAGTTTCTTATAGACTATATCTAAGTAGGGGTATCAATTCGGATGTGTCGGGTGGGTTCGGGTCGGGTTGGGATAAAAAGTAAAAAAAAATTTCTAACCCGAACCCGAATCCGTACAACCTGTTTAACCCGATAACCCGAAAACATTTAAATAAATAATTTATTTTTATACAAATATGAACAAGAAAATAAGGTCAACCCGATATAACCCGATAACCCGAACCGTACAACCCGATATAACCCGATAAACCGAAAACTTATTATTTGGGCCCACTTAATCAGGTCAACCCGATAACAACCCGAACCCAAAAAAATTTCGGGTCCGATTTCGGGTTCAACCCGAATTGACCGAACCCGAAAAATCCCAACCCTAACCCGGTTTTTTTCGGGTCAACTCGGGTCGATTATCGGATCGGGTCAGAATTTGACACCTCTATATCTAAGTGTTCTTTTATGGGATAAATTCTTCGTCAATTGACTCCCACTTATCACTAAAAGCAATTGTGTCATCAACGTTAAGACATAAATACTTGTTTGATATTTCAAATTCATATAATATATCGGATATGAAACAACTGATACTAAAAAATCATGTATTAGAACTATATCTTCTATACTTTGTCCGATTTTCATATACTAAAATTATGTGGTCCCAGAAATGTAAAAACATAATTTTTGTGGTCGGCGATGCAAATACATAATTTTTTCCCTTGAAATTTTGTTAGTTCTATGCTTATCCAATAATCAGATAAATTGTTGTATGTAGGAATGACTTGTTGCGGTGTTATCTAGCCTCTGAGCCCAATCCAGCAGTCAGGCCCATTCACCTCCTTTCGTCTCTTCAGTAGCATTTGGTTCCTGACTCCTAGTGCTCGGCCCAACACGGCCATGGTCCAATCTTGCGTGGTCTCCTATTGTATTTAATAATTACTCTCCTACCGTATGCATCTCCATTTCTGACGTCTTTTCACATTTTACGACACAAATTACTGATATTATTTGACCTTTTTAATAGACTTATCAGATTTTCGTACTGGTAGGCCCACCGCACCTCGACTACCAGGGAACCCACTTATTTAATAAATAGTCCTCCGGAGAATAAAATATAACATCCTTCACATTTTACACAATAGATTGGGTTTAGGTGACCAATAATTGCAAAATTTTGTTCATTTCATTTTCAAACAGAAAACCATCTATATATTTATAATAATATAAATCTCTTGAAATTCATCAACATACACCAATTAAATTTCGTAACTTTTATCAACCATATAAACAATATAAGATTTTTACAATTCGTCAACGAGACATAAAATATTTATAGTCTTTTTCCAAAAGTTAGCACATATCCCAAGTCTTTATCAACCATACATAAATCATTATAACTTAAATTTATTAACTTCAATATTATAATAACAATTTCAAAAGAGCAACACCATCTTAATCATTATCACTTGAAATTGGAATCGGCTTTCATATAATTCATGATAAAGGCGAATCTAATTATACACATAAAGGAAAAGCATCGTAGATTTTTTTTTATAGAATAGTGTAATATTCATAGAATGAAAATTTATTATATTATGAGGAAGCACATATATTAGTAATTATTAATTAATACTTGTACATGATTCCATTCCGGCGTCACAGACTTTGGTCATGAAATGGTGGAAGCAGGAATATCATATATGTAATCAATCAACAATGACACTGTTCTGGATTACAAATGGTGTGAAATCTTGGCACTCAAACAAATATTTACATTGGTTTCCAAACTGCAAGCAGCTCTTGGAACATCTCGACCACCAGTTCGCGATCAGCATGTCTGAAGAATTCATTCATTTCGTCCCTGACATCATAAATCTTGCCAAAATCAAGCAAATACATCATGCATCCTTTCTTCAGCTTGTTCAGGTGGTAAAGCCAAGCCTCCTGCAACCTCTCTAGCACGTTCGCCGTGCTGATATCTTCCAAGAGACTCTCCTCGCATGCATCCTTCAAGTCCACGATATCGTATTTGTTTGCTGCACTTAGTAATGCTAACCGATGCTTCCAAAAATCTTCTTGGCTTATCGTTCCGTACAGGTAGCTGAGAAGGGCCATACAGGACTCTGACGTCATGTCTTCGATGTCTATCGTGGATGATTCTTTCTCTTTGAGATCATGCTGGAACATGCTGAGGAAAACAGGGGAGCTAGCTGAAAGAATCGCTCTGTGAGCTTTGAGGGTTCCGTCGCATGTGTTGATGGTTACATCTGAATGAATCGCCTCATCCAGCATGCGAGAGAGACATCTGAGAGTGCTCTGTGTTGCCAGATATTGCATCATGCCGTCACTAGGCCATATAGAGCTTCCTTCTCCACCCTTAAATTCCACAGAAGAGAACAAAAAGATTTACTATCCCGCCCCACAATATTACTCGTGTATATGCACAAATACTACATGAGGCTTCAACACTATGGTGTCACAGCATTGGAGCCATAATCTGGAGGGTGAGGTGAAAATCATATTTCCATGTATGTATGAAAACGTTGAACAGAAAGAAAATTTTGCTGTAGGTCTTGATAGAAGAGACAAGCAAGATCATCTCACATTTACACCGCAGATTTTAAGGTCCAGAAACTCCACGTCAATTACGAATCGACCTTGAAAATTAACATCCACGGGACAGGCAAAATCATCACTTGTGCGCAGCAATCTCTCGTGGACTGAGAATAAAACCACCACCGTGTTTTCAAAGAACATATAAAAAATGAAATCCACATAAGACTAAAACTCCATTGGTATTCGAAATTCACATTCAAACACTTATTCATTCATTATGCTTAAACAGCCTCAGGGCAATGAGTAATGACTGAGAGGGAAGCAGAAGTCTCCAATCAGAAATATATGCAATATCGCGAAAATAATCGTCTTTATAAAAAGATCAGAGGAAATTATACGCGATAAATCTTTCTTTTTTTTTAAAAAAAAAGAAAAGATTATGATAACATCAACTTTCTGGGTATAGTTATCATCAATTTTCACCGAATCGAATAACAAATTTGATTTCTTTACAAGGTAATACGAAGCTTTCCAAAAGTTACTGTTAATGTTCTCAACTTTTGAAAGCCAACACAACAGACATGATAGAAAAGGTAAGATAAAACGATTTTCTTCCACATACTGAATCAAACCGAATCATCAATTGATAAATCACAAGAAAAGGCCAAAGGAATCAGAATAACAGAAAAAAATAGATAAATACATACTCGGCGAAATATAGGGCCTCCGATTAGAACCAGCGGTGGTGACTCGTATGACAAACCGGGCAATCGGCGGCTGATCTTTCGAAACCCGAGACGGTTCAGGGAAAAGCCGGATATAAACTGATCGATTCTTCTCCACAGATATATGCCTGGAAAGAAAGGGGAAATTCGTCAAAACCAGAAACCGGATTGTAATTGATGATCCAATAGAAATACAAGAACCAATTCCATATGCCGATTTTGAAAGGGTCAGATCTTTTGTAAGCCGTAGTTGGCCCGAAATTGTCGACCTTCCACTGTGCTAATCTTGCTATTGTTTCCACTTTTGTGTCCACCATTGCCGAAATCTCTGAGTTCAGGTTGGAACAGTGTCGGATAGCCAAGTCCGATTGAGCTTGTGAAGGAACTGTTTGAGTGTTGACTTAAGTTTTAAGGAAACGTGGCGAGGGGCACTCTTTGCCTCTTTGGTCATTCACGTAATGTGATCTATCTATGGCCCCTGGTACTTAGTACGATACTTTTATTTTTTTCTTTAATTAAATAATTACCATTTTGATAATTCCAGCAATGTTTAATATTCGAACCAATCTATCTAATTATTAAAAACGGCCAATTGTTTCAATCCAACAATCGAATCGAAATATAATTTATTAATAAAATATTAATATAATATAATATATAATATACTTTTAAAAATCTAAAAAATATATATAAATAGATAAAAAATATATTTATTTTTCAAATTCTTCGTAATTATGTAAATATATAAATTAAAATAATTAGAAAATGAGTTTTTTTACAAAAAAAATATCGAAAACCGGTGGAACCGAGTCGACCGTTTTGACCTGTTCTTAGCCGGTTCAACCGGTTATTGATCGTGTTTGGCCGATCAAACTGACAAAACGGTTTCTTTACATGGTACGGACCGGACCAACGATCGATCAAACTGGCAAAATGATTTCTTTATATGGTACGGACCAGACTAACGATCTGTTCCCGACGAACCGGTTGGTCCGATCAGATTTCGAAAGTAGTGATTCCAAGTACAAGGAAGGAAAATGGACACATCAGAAATAATGTTGGAAAAAGAATCAGTGCCTCGTCTTATATCAGAAGACAAAGAAGTACCCTTGAATTAGTTCAAAAATTGGTCTCTCTTATAGCAAAAGACAGCAGTAGTTACTCTTGAATTAGTTTAATAACTTTAATTTATTTCTTTAATTAATTAAATAACCATTTAAAATTCGAATACATGGAATGAATTTAGCCATCAAAAACTATGTTGGTGTAAGCTTAGGAAAAAAAATCATGGGGCTACGTTTCATACCAAAAGTAGTTTATCTTATAGACAAAAATATACGTATGTAAATCTCTATATTTTACACAAAGTGTATGCAATACTAGCAAATTAATCAAAAACAAGAAAATCAAATAAATAAGTAAGAACGAGGATAAGTATTAGCTATTAATACTACAAAGTATCACCATGATCAACTGTTACCATAAATTTCGTCGCAAAATATGAATTTATGTACTATAGTATAAAAAGTAGAAGACAAAAAGATCACAAGAAATGTCTTCACGTACATTTTATTCTCAAACTCAAATATATGAAAAAATCGTCCCGCATATTTTGAGAGTTCTTCAAAGTCATTGGCTTATTCACAGAAGCCCTTGTGCAAACCATTGTTGATTAAAACCGATAGAAAGAAGAGAATCTTCATACGAATGTGTTTGTTTTGCCTCCAAAGTTCTTTTGAATATGGCTACATGCTTCTATTTCAGCCCAAACAATTTCCTCTCAAATTTTGCAAGTTCTATACTTCTCCCACTCTAGACTAGTTTTTTCTTCCTAAAGTACCGCCTCAGATACAGTGATTGCAAGACTGAGGTTACAATGCAGATGCCAAGAGACATAATGCTAAACCCAGCCACTCTAGTATTCGTACTCTCGCTCACTTGCCTCATTTCTATTTCCCTGCACAAGGAAACCAAGCATATTTAAGACCGAATAACAGGCGGACAGAGGAAAAAAAAAAGCATAATCGATTCAGCAATGGAAATTTACCTAGACATCATATAACTCAGATTGTCACGAATTGATAGCACAATTTCTTCGAGCTTCTTCAATTCAAGTTCAAGACCCTGCAAACAGATATACGATTAGGAGATGCAAAGGAGAGTAGAGAGTGATAGAGAATACAAGAAGGTCTCGGATATCAACTACCCTCAATCCGGACAACCATATACCACAGATGGGAAGTAAAGAAACTAGCCTCGATTTTTTCTTTTCTTGCTACCAAGTCCCAATCTTTTGCGGCGATTCCGATTTTCCAGTCAATGCCCACGGTCACAGTTTTATGTCCGTGTTGCTCTCCCTCAGCTGTAAAGCACGCCATGTAGCTGCCACTCTCAGTTGTCGTAAAAGAAAACTGACCATAAGAGACATTTTCTTGGTGATAGAGATTGTTTCCATACGGTGAAGTAACCTATGATGCACAACACAAGAATAGCTCAAAACAAAAACAAATTAAAAGGATTTTGTAAATCCTAAGACTGTCGCAACCGTGTAGATTTAGAACAGCGAGCCCAAATTCAGTAAAACAAGTATTTGCAACCTCTAGAAAAAATGTTTATGGGTTTGTACGCAAACAGATTTAATCACTCAAAGCAACTATATTTTCCTTCGTTTATGTGTACTATTATATTAAGCAATTGTCTGGAGTACCTACTCTGTTA
The DNA here is from genome assembly GCA_001598015.1 of Dorcoceras hygrometricum. Taxonomy (NCBI): domain Eukaryota; kingdom Viridiplantae; phylum Streptophyta; class Magnoliopsida; order Lamiales; family Gesneriaceae; genus Dorcoceras; species Dorcoceras hygrometricum. The sequence goes on from KV006334.1 coordinate 79,453, forward strand.
TCCCAAACATAGGATGGATGAAACAAGTCTTAGAACACTCGTAAATCAAATCTGAAAATTAGAATTCATATCGTAATTTATGTTTCAGTCATGCCACAAAGTCTAGAGAAGTTGTCATTTTGGATTATAACCACTTCCATTTTGTTAGGCCAGGTGGAAAATCAGTAGAAGAAGAAAAGAAAAAGCAAATTCTTTTATCCAAGAAAGGCAAGCACCATCAATCTACTAGCACGTACACGACTATTAATCTGAGGATTACGGGAAACCCAAAAGGGCAAATTAAAATCTGATTGAAATTAGTTTTCTCGAAACTGATTTAAGGGAAAACGATGCTTGACCTTGACAGAGATGGAGGGTGAGCCGGTATGATTGACATCATCGTTTTGGCCGAAGAAGGAGTGGTAATCGGCCAAAACGACAACGTTGTTGTGTAATTCCTCCGACACGCACTTTGACCCCGTACTCGGAAGGTCCAACCACAACCCACGCACCGCCGGCGCCACCGCAAACACCACCAGTAGCGCCGCTGCCGCCGCCTCGACCAACCTCATTCCTATATTAAAAAAAATATTTGTTGGGTGTATGCTAATGTGTGTACAGAGCTAGCACACGTTTCGGTGAAACTTGAAAGGAGAGTGGGGGCTTGACAATGTTATCAGTGGAAGTCACAAAACGCGCGTGGATATGCGAGTGGGATTTGGGGGAGAACTTTGTTGGCGCCACGCAGTTAAGGTTCATTTTAGCCAATCGATTCGAGCGTCTCGTTTGACTATGTTCTCCAGTTCGGACAAGAATCGATTGGAGTTGGAGGCCATCCACGCGCTTCATATTTGTTGCAAGAGCTTTGTTTCAGTTTTCTTTGGGCTGTCTTTTAAATTTTTTATTGGGCTCGAAAACCTACACTTTAGCTAGAGCTGAACCTTTGAAGCCTGTAAATTAACAAACAGATCTTAATGGGCCGTCTTTGGCGTAGCCAAGGTCCATCCCCATTCCAATTTGAGGAGATTTTCTCCTAAATGTTAAAAAATTAAACTCGGTCCCCTTCCCAAACCTTTTGTAGTGTTACAGAATAATATCTTTTGGCCCATCATAAAAGTCATAAATTGAATAATGGCGTGACTGAACAATATTCTCCAAAAAATAACTGATCTGTCATGTCATACCAATGCTGTCCCAAAAATATCCACCCCCCTCTTTAAATCATTAATTTAAAATATGAATAAAATTTTTAAAAATACATATGTTTGACATATAAAATTATTATATCAAAATAAATACTTTATATTAAAATATAACTATGTGCATGCCTTTTAGTTGATGATTTATTAGTATAATTTATATATGTTTTTCTCATCTAAAATTAATATTTCACAATCAAATAGATTTATTCAAAGATAGGGCAAAAATATTTTGGTCCTGGCATTAGCTGGATCTGGGTCTCGTTCATTGAATTTTAGCCAGTCTTACCCCACATTTATATAATGCAATTCTTTCCATTAATATGAATATGCCTCTAGGGTACGTACGGAACGTCCTTTCGCACGAATTAATTAACCACAGCCACTTTTGTTCTGTTTCAATTATATACACTCCCTTACAACTTCAAGTCTTCAACAAATTCCCAACTTTTTGATGAGAAATGATATATTTAAGTGTTCCTTTGTTTCACTTCATCCCGTGAATTCGATTGTCCATTAGTTACATCCGATGCATGGATGATATTTATTCATAAATATGAGTTCCATGATCGATCATTTTGTGGTACAAAATTATTGGAAATAATAAGGATGTGTGAGTATGTCCTAAGGGCGACACCAGAATTTACCAGTTTATTCATGGAATTTCAGACCGTTGATTTATTTTTCTTACCTATTGTCTCAAAGGTGGCGTTCATAAATATGATAGATGGTTCTTGCCAACTGATCTACATTAATTAGAAGTCACTTTCGAGGAAATAATATATATTTAAGGTCTTATAATGTCATTTCAAATTGAACGATGCTCTCTCAGTATGGATGATACCTTAACTTTAATTTTTTGGTCCAAGAATTATTATGTAGGGATATAAAATCTTAAATCTGCCGACGGCACATAACTGAAAAGATATGGACCTATCATTTACCAAAAATCCAAGGTGATCCGACCCTAGCAAGACTGCAACTGCTTGTACTCTGATGGATTCGACCCACCCGACGTTTCTGTCAGGAGACGAAAGGCATACATTAATTTCTGCAACTTGTTTGAAAATTTCCAATCAACGCGGCTTCAAATAGTGCTCCTCTTATGGAACAAAGCCATTGGTGCATCTCAAATATTTAATGTTTGTGCTCATAACTAAAATATGTATAATATACGGGGATGTTATCGTCATCCCTGATGTTATTCTCTCGAACATGTAAGAAGTATAACATATGTATCTGCATATATGATGCAATGGGAATTATCCATGTTGCAAAGGTTGAGAAACAAATTTAAGTTATGGATATATGTAACACAACAAGATTGAGATTGCTGTTAAATAATCACCTAGTATACGGAACGAGGGAGCATTATCATGATGTTTTATAGATAGATACATGGACGTCACAAGTATACGAGTCTTATATATTTTGCTCCCATTGATTTTGGTTGTGTCAAAGTTTTATTTTTGGTTCTAGTGTCGGGTATTTTTCCAATTTAAGCTATCTTTTTGTGAACGTGTGACCCAAGTTAATGCTGGCCCGATTCACTTTATTATTTCGGCCCAAATCCACTTTCCATACACAGCTGCCCTATGTTAGATATATGCTCCCACTATGTATCCCTAAGCTGTAAGCTCTCTCTCGAACCCTAGCCTCCACTGCTCTCTGTCCCTCTTTCTCGCTTTCTGTCTTTGACCTCGCCGGACTTCGCCTCCGAGAGGTTCTATGTGACATCTCCGTGAAAGGACCTAGGTTCCTTCTTGTCTGAGTCCCTGGCTCAGTTCGGTGAAGAACCTGTTCTCGAGAGATAGGCTTCATATCTAAGCAGTGGGCTACTGGGTTGGTATTATGAGCTTCTGCTCTCGGCTATGTGACTGGGGTGTCTCCATTTGCGTGTGTGGCTCCCATTCCGTGTCCTATACCGTGGTCTGTGAAGCTTTGTGCTTCTAGTGGTTTTCTCTGTGTCTCATTTCGTGAGCCAGCAGCATTGACCTCTCTAGGTCCGAGCTGTTACCCCTCAGCAGCTTCGACCTCTCTCGGTTCGAGCTGTTACGACTCAAGCTTCGACCTCTCTAGGTCCAAGCTGTTAAGCCTTAAGCTCTGATCTATATAGATCTGGGTTGTTTCGATTGTACACCGGTTTCAATTACATTTTTCATATTTGGTACCAGTGCTTATCTTGAGTGTTCTGTTTCTGCCCAACTCGTTGTGTTGTGTAGGTACGAACGCTCAACAGTGGTATCAGAGCCTGGTTCAGTTCTGGTACCCGATCTGCCGTAACTGAGATGCCCATTTGTAGGGAGGCTGAATACCTGTTCTCGGGAACCTAAGCCTCAGAGCGTTGGCCTCTAGGTTAAGTATTCTCGGTCCTTCTGTGTGCTTGCAGGGTACTGTCGACTGAACAGTACCCAAACCTGGTACTGTGTGTAGTAGTACTGTCGGACAGATAACCTGAGCTTATCTCACGTTATCCCCCACTGAACTGGGTAGGGTGTTCCGCCTAAAGGCAGCTTGATCGTACACCGTGAGCGTGCTTGGAATCCTCTGTGCCTGGAACCCCCATGTCGTGTTCCTGTTTATGCCCTCTATCATTTAAGTGTTGTAATATTGTCTGTTGTGTTGTGTTGTGTTGCTCTTTGCCATATCTGTTTTGCCTGCTGTTGTGACCGTAGCTATCCTCTGCTACTTTCGTTGTGTTATCTGTTTGTGTGTGCCTTGTCTGCCTTCAGTGATTTCTTTGTGAGTATCTATGGCTACTGTGGCTGCTTATAGCTTAGAACCGTTTAACGATAAATCTAATTTTTCGATATGGTAACAGAAAATGAAAGGATTTTAATACTACAAAATGTTTTTAAGGCTATCGACACTGATGCTTATGCCGAAGATGTTACTGCTTTAAAAAGAAAGAAAGATGAATTTGCTTACTTTTCGATTATTTTAAATATGTCTGACGCTGTGTTAAGAAAATGTGGTAAACTTGATTCTGTTAAGCTTCTTTGGGAAAAATTGCAAGAACTTTACACTGAAACCTTTTTGCCTAGTAAAATATTTTTGCTTGAAAAATTATTCAGATTCAAATTGGATTTAAATAAAGATCTTGATGTGTTTACCAAATTAATACAAGACATCAAATTGACAGGTGATAAAAATGTAGATTACACTCCTATTGTACTGTTGAATGCTATCTTTGATACATATGCTGATGTGAGATCAGCCATTAAGTATGTTAGAGATTTTATAACTCTTGATACTGTTATAAGTGGATTAAAGAGTAAAGAACTAGACCTAAAAACCCATAAAGGAACTAAATCACCTATTGGGGAGGTTATGCATGTCATGGGTAGATCAAAGTAAACATGGGAGTTTCTCGGGTCACAAAAGAGATAAGAGTAGGAGCAAATAAAAAAAAGTATAAAGGGAACATAACCTGTTATGACTGTGGTGAGAAGGGACACTACAAAGCTGAGTGTCCTCATCCGAAAAGGGACAAAGTTAAGAGAAATAATCCTAATGAACAAGTTAATAAAGCTACTGATTCATTAGAAAATTATGGTGATGTACTTATGGTAATTGATTGCGGTGATGCTTTTGTTAATTCTGTGAAAGCACCTACTGTGAATGAAACTGATTGGTTGATTGATTCTGGATGTTCTTATCATATGACCACTTAAAAATGTTTTCTCAACCTATACAAACATTGATAATGACTATGTTTCACTTGCTAATGAAAAACAATGTAAAATAGCTGGTATTGGAGATGTTTGTTTGAAATTTGACTCTGGTTATGGTCTGACCTTGAAAAATGTGAGGCATGTTCATGCTTTGTGTAATAACCTTATTTCCTATGCTGCTTTAGAAGATGATGGGCTAGAGGGTAGGTGGGAAAATGGTTGAATGAGAATAATAAAGGGTCACTAGTGTTATTTAAAGCTGAAAAATTGAATAACCTGTATCTTTGTTGTGCCAACTCTGTTTGTGATAAGATCTGTGTGAATTCTGTGAAATCTGATATGAGTGATTTCTGGCATAAAATATTAGGACACATGAGTTCTAAATGATTAAAAATTTTACATAAATAAGGTTGTTTTGGTAATGATAAACTATCCAATGTACCCTTATGTGACTCTTGTGTATATGATAAACATCATAACGTTTAATTCCCCATTGCCCCTAACCCCAAAAGTGTTCTTGCAATAGTATATTTGAATATATATATGCTGATGTATGGGGTCCTTCTAGTGAACCCACCCAAGGTGAAAATAGGTATTTCTTGTCGATAGTCGATGATTTTTCAAGAAAATTGTGGGTCTTTTATTGAAAAACGAGTCTTATGTTTTTGAAAAGTTCAAAAGTTGGAAAACCTTGATTGAAAATCAAACTGGTAAGAAAATTAAAATACTTAGGACTGATAATGGGATGGAATTGTAATTCCTTATTTTGAACTGTGTGAACAATCTGAAATTCAAAGATATAAAACTAACCCCTATACCACAAAACAAAATGGTGTTGTTGAAAGAATGAATATAACCTTACTTGAAAGGATGAGAAGTATGCTTGTTTCCTCTGGTCTTTCAAAAAAGTTCTGGGGTGAATGTTTTTAACTGCCGCCTATTGGATTAATAGGTCTTCTTTGTGCCCTTGAATGATAAGTGTCCTGAGTATGTTTTTGATCTGGTAAATAAATAGATTTTTCTTACCTGAAGTTTTTGGATGTTCTGCTTTTGTGCATAAAAAGGGTGATAAACTTGAATCGATGGATGTAAAATGTGTATTCCTAGGATATCCTGATGGGGTTAAAGGGTATAGGCTTTGGGTTAGGAGTGAACATGGTTTTAAAACAATGGTTAGTAGGGATGTGACGTTCAATGAATCTGAGTTTCCTTGTTTGTCTGCCCCTGTTTGTGAGTCTACTTCCACTAAGGTGGAGACTCTTAATGTTGTTCCCCCTGTGTTGCATGATAACCCTGTAGATAACACACAAATCCAAACAATCATGAGGAAAATGATGAACCTAATACTGCTGATGACGTGCATAATGATCTTGAAATAACTCATGATAATGATGTGCCTAATGACTATCTTTTGGCTAGAGATAAGGAAAGAAGAAACATAAGACAGCCTACTAGACTTCAAGATTTTCACCTAACTTCGCATGCCTTTAATGTGTTCGAAGAAATTGACAATAATGAATCAAAAACCTACACCGAAGCTTTAACTCTGACAAATCTCCGAAAGGTTGTCTGCTATGCATGAAGAAATGAACTCTTTGCATGTAAACCGTACCTGGGAACTTGTCCCCAAACCCATTACTGGTACTGTAGTGGACTGCAAATGGTTATTTAAAGTTACAAATAAAGGTGAAAGTGTTAGGTACAAATCTAGGTTAGTTGCTAGGGCTTTACACAAAAGGAAGGAATAGATTACACTGAAATCTTTGCTCCTGTTGTGAAATTCACTACTGTTAGAATCATGCTTACTTTGTGTGTTCAGTTTAATTGAGAATTAAAGCAAATGGATATAAAAACAGCTTTCTTGCATGGTGACTTCGATGAAAGAATATACATGAAACAACCTGATGGCTTCAGTGATAAGTTTAAACCTGATCATGTGTGTCTAATAAAGAAATCCTTATATGGTCTAAAACAATCTCCAAGACAGTGGAAATACAAGTTTGACGAATGCATGTTATCTCTTAAATTTAAAAAAATTTCATATGATTCCCGATTATATTTCAAAGATACTGATATTGTTCCTATCTTCTTATTGATCTATGTTGATGATATGCTCATAATCAGACATTCTGTGGGTGCTATCAATCATGTTAGATCTTTCCAAGCTCAAAATTTGATATGAAATTCTTAGGAGATGCGAAAAGGATTATTGGCATGAATATAACTAGAAATACGGTAATTCAACCATTTATTTAAATCAGATTTCCTACATATAAAAGGTCTTAAACAAATTCTACATGTCTAAAGCTAGTGTTGTGAATGTTCCTCTTGCTGCTCATTTTACGTTAAGTAAAGATCAATGTCCCAAGTCTGAACATGATATAGACAGTATGAAAAGTGTTTCCTATTCAAATGCTATTGGTTATGTTATGTATATGTTGGTCAGTACTAGACCTGATATTGCATATGTGTAAGCTGTCTAAGTAGATACATGTCCAACCCTGGTATGGAACATTGGAATGATGTTGAATGGCTACTTAGATACCTTAAACACTCTTTGAAGTATGGCCTTATGTTCTAAGTGTAAAACTGGAGTGGAACTTGCTGGTTATGTTGATTCAAACTATGTTAATGATAAAGATAACAGGAAATCAACTACTTCATATGTAATTACTTTGTGTGGTCCATGTGTAACCTGGAAATCTCAACTCTAGTACATTGTAGCGTTATCCACACTGAATCTGAATACATAGCTATTACTGATGCCTTTAAAGAGGCTCTTTGGCTTAAAGGATTGCTAAATGAAATCAATATGCTGACAGCTAAGGTTACTGCATTTTCAGATAGTCAATCTGGTATAGGATTGTGTAAGAATCATGTGTTCCATGATAGAACTAAGCATAAAGACGTCAGATTTCATTTAATTAGAGATATTGTGTCACAAGGCTTGATTTCTCTTGAAAAGGTTGCCCCTGAATTCGACCCAGCAGACATGGGTACTAAATGTCTGCCAGTTGGTAAGTTTATGTCATGTCTTAAATTACTTAAGTTTGACACTTGTGACCGACTTGTTATGTTCCAGAATACTTCAGTTTCCTTTGCTGTGTGCGAAATGAGCTGATAGCTCTTGTTGTCGACTGTGTGCTACAACCTGAACCTGTTGAGGATTCTTGCTTCTCTTTAATGAGAATTCGTGCCCCTACTCTGGCTATGATGAAACTAGGTGTGAATCCCAACAGTGAGGTTCTTTTGATCACGGTACTTGGACCAAGGTGGAGAATGTGAATGTGTGGCCCAAGTTAATGCTGGCTCGATTCACTTTATTATTTTGGCTCAAGCCCACTTTCCATACACAACTGCCCTAAGTTTGATATATGCTCCCACTATGTATCCTTAAACTGTAAGCTCTCTCTCGAACCCTAGCCTCCACTGCTCTCTGTCCCTCTTTCTCGCTTTCTGTCTTTGACCTCGTCGGACTTCGCCTCCGGGAGGTTCTGTGTGACATCTCCGTGAGAGGACCTCGGTTCCTTCTTGTCTGAGTCCCTGGCTCAGTTGGGTGAAGAATCTGTTCTTGAGAGATAGGTTTCGTATCTAAGCAGTGGGCTACTGGGTTGGTATTGTGAGCTTCTGCTTGACTGGGGTGTCTCCATTTGTGTGTGTGTTGGCTCCGTTTCGGTGTCTTATATCGTGGTCTGTTGGAACTCTTTAGAAGTCGTGATGATCGCAACTACTCCACATATTTTCGGAACCCGAGGTTATCATATTACAATCATAATAACATACACAATACATATTTTCAAAAATATATTAACTTGACAATCGGTCTGTTGGTAATTAACGTTTTTGTGGACTAATTCCTTAAATGTGAAAAGTAGACCCCACTTGGGAAAGGGCATTTTGTCATCACCACGTTACTGTGCGTGTATTTGCACTTTCAAAGCAAAAGACATCTTTTCTTTTTAAGTGGTTGAACCGTGCCACAAGATCAGAATCGCATCCAAACCCTATAATAAAAAAATTAAAGGTAACAACTTTGAACAAAATATGAAACCCCAAAAGTCAATCCATGCAGACGTAAACTTATTGACCCATCATCAAGCAGTTACATTTTTCCTCAAATTATCACACAAATATAAATTATTAAATTTCTCGTATTTTCCGCTGTGCCTTGATTTCTGAGAGACCGAGGAATAATAATAGTAATAAAAGAAAATAATAGAGAGATTCTGATAAGAATAAAGAAAGATAAGGACCCGAAAACGCGTTGTTTGGTTTGTCATGCATGCCAGAGAAGCACAAGCTGTTTTCTTATCCAAAGGGTTAACATTTTCTATTTTTGAATATTTACTAAAATTCGTAAATATTTACGTTAATATCGATTATTAAGAAATTCATAAACATTTATATTATTATATACCAGGTTTCATTTTGTATACACCCAAATGCATAATGTATAATCTAATAAATCTTTTAAGATGTCGGAATTGAATCATATGTACCATCTCACTACGAATCACTTTCATAAAAAAATATTATCTTTTATATTAAAATATTATTTTTTAATGAAAACTATTGAGTGGATGGAAATTACTTAATACCTTTCACGATTAAACATCTTATTATAATTTGATCGAAGTATTTCACATAATATAAATCCGTAAGAACATCTCACAAACACTTATTATTTTAAGTGGGACTCAAATATTAATCATGGTTTATTTGAAAATCTATGAGCGGAATTGGAATATTTTTTCTTTTTTAGAATTTTCACGTACAAATAACCTCAAGCCGCTACGGTACTCGTACATGCACATGCATATCTTTTTGTGTGAGTGTACACCTTTATTCTCTAATTTTTAATTAATTTTTCAAACACAAAGAACACTCGAGGAAGCTGCTACAATGGCGGAATCCTATGTTTACTATCAATTATTCTACACGCCTATTGCAATAGAATATTCAGGATGTTTAAGTATGAATTCATATAAAGAATACAATTACTTATTGTAACTCTATGACATATTGATTGATTTATATATATTAAGTGATATTATTATGTGACTGATTATAGGCCAATCCATGTGGGCAAATGACTTCTGCACCACGAGCCGGTGTAATTAAATTCAGAAATTTATTGTACAAAAATTTATCTTGGTTGTCTGCTAGTCAAGTCATTTTCGGGGATAACTTGTGGTTACAAGAAATGAAGATTAATCGACTATTTAATTATACTTAAAATAGGGGTTTATTGATTATATATTAAATATTGTGGATTCCAGACTCAACTAAAAATTTAAAGTCTACCCTTTTCATTTTCTGAGCAAGATCTTGTTGGCCTTTTGAAAAAATTGACAATCCTCAGCATGTTACTCTCCACACAGAATTGCAATGAGATTTTATCATCTCAATTGGTCAAGTATTTTCCCTTCTTCTGAGGACGACTCGGTCCAATTCCCGCATTAATTTATAGAACAACCTTTTAAGTGAAAGACAAATTAAAATTGTACGTATCTTTGTTTGAGTTTTCCAGTTCCCATTGTATTTACGGATTACATAGTCGCAAAAAATTTGTTTTGTGTATTTTATAAACAACATATATATATATATATATATATATATTATCCCGTATCACACTCTTGATCGTCGGTTTGTTTTCTATAATGTTTACGGACCGAAATATATAGAATATACACGCACACAATCGAGGCGCAAAAATGCACATTTTTGCGAAAATCTTAAAATCGGAGGATAGATCATAATGCACAGTTCATTAAAAAGATCATTGATTCTTGTTAGGGAATATGAAAGAGTATGTTGTTGTCTCTCTTTTTAAGTATTTATTTAAAAAAAAATTGATAATTGGTCAAAGATTTTTATATTCCTACTTAATCTCTGATATGTGCGATTGAATCAATGGCAATATTGATTTGGATCGATCAAATTTATCAAAGACGAATCTTTAGTACCTAATGACTAATGATAATTGGTTCCACTATTGTGTATAACTTACACATCATATTAATTATGCTAATAACGTTATATTTAATTTTGTATACCGTGAAGAAATTTTGCTGAATAGTCAATTCATAACAACCAAAAAGACAGTGTTCTTAGAGAATTCATTTTCATGTGAGGTAAGTGAAATCTGATTCTTTAGTTTGATCAGCACATTACTGGATACCATCTGTCAACCAATATTGCAATATAAAATATTAACATCGTAACATAATTTATAAAATAAAGTAACATATTAAATATATTTCAGCATTATACTATTCTTTGACTGAAGGGATCTTTCTGTTTTCCAAAAACTCTCCCATCTATAAATATCTATCAGTCCTCCTACTTGCCACTCGTATTCCCAATGAATTGAAAGAGCAGCTGTAAATCGAAAACGAAGTTGCTAAAAAAAATCATTTAATTTTTCGTTGCCCCTTTACGAGGTTTTCAATCTTTTTCAAGAATGGTGAAGGCAGAAAGCAAGGCGCCATCAACAAAGAACTCGAAGAAGAAGTACAAGGGAGTGAGAATGAGGAGCTGGGGATCATATGTTTCGGAAATAAGGGCTCCAAATCAGAAGACGAGAATATGGTTGGGCTCTTATTCTACACCAGAGGCTGCGGCGAGGGCCTACGACGCAGCACTTCTCTGCCTTAAGGGATCTTCCGCCAGCCTGAATTTCCCAGTCTCCAAAGCTTTGCAGCAAAAGCTTAACCCAGAAAATGCAGCCATGTCCCCTAAGTCCATCCAACGAGTTGCGGCGGAGGCGGCCAACACCACAACCTTTGTTGAGAACTCTAAAACTCAGTCTCCGCTTTCTTCATGTTATTACCCCGCTGCTTCATCGTCATCCACGGCGAATGATTCGAATTCCTCGCCTTCGCTTTCTTCATCTTCTTCCTATAACTACGAGTACTCCAATCTTCTGCAAGTTGAATATGATCCCATCTCATTAGCCGCGTCTGATCATCATGATTACATGGCAATGGATTCCAGCTGGTACAGTTTCGACTCTCCCAAATACAACGACATGCTCAATGGGGTCTTCTTTGATCCACTGATGGTGGAGGATTCGTACGAAGATGATGATATGATCAGATTATGGAGCTTCTGCTGATGAATATATATACCATCATGATTATTCACTGGAGTTTATATACCTCAAATTATTTGTTTTCAGTAATTTATTTGTTTATTCATTTGATGATCTTCACTTTATTTCTTGAAGGCATTAATCTTATACTGACATTGACAGGAGAAATTTCATATATTACGTACTTTGTATTCTATAGTTTTGGTTTTGAGTTTAATGTAAAGTTTGAAGAATTTCACAAGGGGGACATATTAATTGCCTCCCCCATGTGAATTCTTGTGTATTATCAATTATGTATTATTTACTCGGCAAATCTAATTATCTGGAATATAAATTTTTTTGTTATTTTAAACTTAAATTTAAATTTAATTCTAGTGTGATCTAAGTCATTTTTTTTATTGTTGAATTTCTGTTCATTTGCTATCTCTATTGATAAGCGAAAGGGGTGACACATTTAGGGGTACAACCGTAAAGGAAGGGCTGAATTATAACTTATCTCTACTTTATGGGACATAAAAGGCTTCTCAGCTAAGATCGAAGAATCAAGAATCCTTAAAATCTCTTTAACTTATGTTTCATAACTGGAATTTCGACAGCCGAGCTGATTCCTAATATTAAAAGTATATATATCACTCACATTTATATATGATGATGGAGCTCGCGATGACTATAATATTTCAAACTCTTTTCAATTTATGGATTTCAGATTATTTTAGTTCCCACTCATTTCAAGAAAATGATCATTCAGTGTGTGAAATAAAACATATATTAGCATTAACAACTAAGTCATCCAGATTTGATCGATAAATCAACTTGATTGGACCTTTTGAAAAACTTGATTAGATTATGAAATAAACTCATGTATTTAGATGAAATTATAAATAAAAGCCATTTGAAAACACTGTACGGAAACATAACAGTCGAACGCGATTCCATGTGGTCTGAAAACAAAAATTCAGTATCCTTTTTCCCGGAAAATAAAGCCATTTTCAAACAATTCCGATAATTTGTAGGACACGAAGATTTATTAATGATTAAAATTTTCTAACAAACTAACACGGGAGGGGAATTTCCAAACTAGTAAATTAATTTTAAGGTTTTGTTTTTTGTCGAATTTTCCACAATCGCAGAGTTCCATTTCTATGTGTTTTTCTTACATTGTACTTGGTCATTTCCAGTGAATTATTTACATAAATACAGTATGATGGCCCATTCATCCAATGAACATATGACGCTTCCATTTTGTGTGTTCAATTTCAAAGTTTATTTTATCTACATCTCATGTGTTAAACCGTCAATCAATAAAAAAACAATTATTTATTTCGTGTATCAATTTTGTGGACTTGGCTTGTGGGTATCACGTGAAAAACTACATGTATATCATATGATAGATTATTGGCAAGAAGTTGACGTTTTTAGCCTCACGCTTGTGTAACGTGATGTTTCTAATCCATTTGCAGGAAATATTTAAATTTTCCATCAAGATGAAAAGTATTGTCAAGATATAATAAAAAAAACATTGTTATATTTACAAGAAACGTCATACGTAGGGATGTCAAAGTCTGACCCAACCCGAAAACCCGATCCAAACCCACCCGAAAAAATCAGGTTCGGGTTGAGGCATTTCGGGTTGGTTTGGCTTCGGGTCGGGTTCGGGTTAGAAGTTTTTTTAAAAAAATTTCTCCAACCCGACCCGAACTCACCCGATCCACCCAAATTAACACAAAATATAACTCAACCAGATAACCCAACCCGAACCTACCCGAAAAAAATCAGGTCCGGGTTGATTCAGGTTCGGGTCAGGTTCGTGTTGAAATTTTTTTTTTTTGCTTTTTTCCCCAACCCGACCCGAACCCTCCCAACCCACCCGAATTGACACCCCTAGTCATACACATGAAGTTTATGGAGGCTTGAGTTGATTTCCTATTGTTTTTGATTTATAAGTAACACACTGGCCAGCTAACAAGCTAAAGAAGATTGGAGATAACAAAACTTATGTTTTAGAAAAAATATTTTGGAATCCGAACTAAGTTCACTACTATCTACTTATTTTTTACAGGCGTCGGATAAAACGAAGTGCATAGATATATTTAGCATTTAAGTGAATTAATCTGATGAACTATATGGATGCTCTTCAGAAAAAAACATGATAAAAAAAATACAAATAATGTGTATGAGGTTGAAGTGATGAAGTGTTGGCGACTGCAATAATATATAGATATTTCATTACTAGTTTATGCAACTAAATATGTCGACAAACAAATAACCTATTCGGTCCTGGATCACAATCATTATTTCTTCTTCACCAGCTTCTCCTTCATCCTCTCCACGGCGCTTTTAAGAGTCTCTTCATCTTTGCAGAAAGTGAACCTCACAAGATTCTTCCCATCCTCCGGATTCAGATAAAACACGCTAGTTGGGATCGCGACCACCCCAACTTCCTTAATCAGATACTCGCAGAAGGCAATGTCGTTCTCGAGCCCAAAAGGGGTGTGATCCACGATCACGAAGTAGGTTCCACTTGATGGAAAAACTGTGAATCCTGCCGAATTTAAACCCTCTACCAGTATACTTTTCTTTGCGACGTAATCCCTCTTCAGCTCTTCGTAGTAAGATTCTGGAGCCCTAAGAGCTGCTGCAGCGGCATTTTGCATTGGGGTGGACGTTGCGAAAGTGAGGAAAGAATGTGCCTGCCTCACTCCCCAGGTCAAATGTGGGGGAGCTATGGCCCAACCGATTTTCCAGCCAGTCAGTGAGAATGTCTTCCCCAAAGAATTTAAGGTTATGGTACGGTTGTACATACCAGGAAGCGATGCGATGGAAATATGGTCCATTTCGAAGGCTAACTTGTCATAAACTTCGTCAGAGAATACCAGTATGTCATGATCAATGCAAAGGGAGGCAATAGCATCGAGCTCTTCTCTAGTGAACATTTTCCCCGTTGGATTATGCGGAGTGTTCATCAGGATGGCTCGTGTGTCTTTGGAAACAATCTTTCTGAGTTCATCGATTGGGACAGAAAAATCAGGGGGGCGTAATGTGACGCATTTTATTTTAGCACCAGCCATGGACAACGTAGCTTCATAGGAATCATAGAACGGAGCAAAGAGAATAACTTCGTCACCAGGATTTATTAAGCCTAAGATTGTTGCAGCAATTGCTTCAGTGCATCCAGATGTGACGGTGACCTCCTTCTCAGGATCAACCACGAGGCCAGTATCTTTCTTGAATCGCTCGGCCACAGCTAAATTCAGATCCGGAATTCCATATCCACGAGCATATTGATTTTTACCATCCTTGATGGCTTGAATAGCTGCTTCTTTGACGAACTCTGGACCATCAAAATTGGGAAAGCCTTGTCCAAGGTTGATAGCTCCATGCTTGATGGCAAGACTGCTCATTTGTGTAAAAATTGTGGTCATGAACTTCTCCAAGCGCTTGGCAACCTAAAAAGATTGGTAGCCATATGAAATACGAAGTCCAAATCATCGAGGTTATTAGAAGAAAATCGTGTTAAAATCCATTCATTACATCAGTATTTCAAAGCAATAGAATCACTATAGAGTACAGCATAATACAGACATGAAACTGTATCTTCTGAGCATGTGGTGAAATCTGTCACATAAAAAAGCCAACTAAAATTAGATAGTAACAAAATGCTCCCACAAACAGAAGTCTCCAAATAAAAAAAATAGAAGTCTGATTTCAGCAAATTGATAAAACAGATAATCACGCTTTTAACAAGAATGCCACAAAGATGAGGAAAGGAAAGACTAACAGTTACTCGGAACTTCATCCAACTCAGTAAAGACTCTTTCAATAATGGAGTCAGGCCAAAGCAAAAACACCAAAACAATAAAACGAGGAAAATAATGTGTACTAAATCGATAGAAACAGGCAAGTGATCCGATCCAAAAGCAAGAGATTTGTTCCGGGTTCGTCATTCCAGATCTCCAACATTCAAAGAGAACCATTTTTAATTCGATCATCAAAGAATAAAATGGATATTTCTTGTAATATTGCCAATACAACAATAAAAAAATTAAAGAAAGCATGAATTTAGTGACGGGTAAATTTTAAAATTTACAACAGAATCCAATCATAGACAAGTTTCTCTAGGAACTAATGATCACCGAAACCGAAGGACATCATCGTCTAGTTTTGTGCCCACAAACTTTCCATTTAAACTCAACATTCCAATAATTTGGATTAAGAAGGCACAAAAAAAAAAAGCAAAAAAACGAATCTTGCACAAGCAAATCAAAAGGGTCCACGAAAAACCCATATCAAAAGAAGCCCATTAAACAAAAGAAAGAAATGGGCATCACCTGGAGAGGAGGTGGATCCTGGAGTGATCCGTCCAGAGTAGAAACTGGTTCTTGCTCTGTAGGGACGGAGGTGGATACTCCGGAAGCCATGATAGCTGGAAGTCTTGTGGTGCAGCCAATGGTAGGAGTCGTAAATTTCAGGCCGCCACCTGTGGAAAATGTTTGGCAAATATTGGAAGATTTGAGGGCGTAGAGTCTTAGCATTTGGTGGGAAGATATCCAGGTACAATGAATTGAACCACGGTGGACAGACGAGGGATGAAGCATGAGCGGCGAGCTATCCTTGTACGATCGAACTGGTGGAAAGGTATCTGGGAAAAGAATCTTAAAATCTTAATCCATATGTTTGTCGTAAAAGTTTTATAATAAATTATAAAAAATATTAGTTTTTTACATACAACTTTATAAATTTAAAAACAATTTATAGCAAAGAGCAAAAGGGCATGGAACATGAGGGCTGAGGTTGATCCACGTTTCATAGAAGTCTTCAATTTTCAAAACAAATTGAATCTCTGCTCAAAAATTAAATTTCAAAGATAGAATTGAGTTGTTTTGCAACCTATGAACTAAAGATCCATGAAATGATTTTATAAATTTTAAAATCCATTTGCAAATGGTAACAAAATTCATATTCAATGAAACACATTTTGGGCTTCTCGAATGAATTGGATACTATAGCGGACATCACCTCCAAGTTGATTTTGCAAATGGACCAGTGAGTAAATTGGTGCGGCCGGCCCATAAAGATAGAGATCTGTAAATAAAAGTAGACATAAAAACAAAATGAGAACTGCGATTTGGGAAAAACAAAATGATCTAGCTGTTGTTGAGTAAAATTTACAATCTATTTAGTTTTTTTTAACTAATAGGAATAAATATAATATCAAATATATACAACGTATTATAGTACAAATTAAGAAAAGAACACTAAGGGCCGAATTTGAGCACAATCAAAAGAAGCATTCCTTCAGGGCCCAATATGAGATATGGCCCAGAAAGTTCTTTAATATATGTATATATTTTTTGTTACGTTATTATTACTTGTACCAAAAAGGTTTAATGTAAATCTACCAAATCCTCATTGTGTAACCATAGAACCACCTCTTATTTTTTCCAAATTTCAACATCCTTTGAAATATTTTTATAACAAACACTAATATGTGTGATGTTTAAGTGATAACTGATAATTTTTTTAATTACTTTTTTTCTTACTTTACTAATATTTAAAACTGTATATAATTTATCTAGTTTTCTATTTGTTAGGTTATAGTAGCAAATAATTCATAAAAATCTTAAACATTTTGAGAGATCCAACATTTAACATTGGTTATTATACATAACCATGACGTCATATAAAAGCAAGAAAAAGACATCTCAAAAAATAGACAGCAAGAAAAAATCTAAATGGAAGCACGGCACATTTAAACACAACAGAAATAAAAAAAAACATTTGAACATTTAATTAATATCTGAATTGACAATTAATTACAAAAATGCTATCCTCTAATTCAAATTGATGGCCATGACCTAAGACAAAAAGTTGATGGCAATATTTTTCTAAATTTGTTTAGAGAATAAGTAAAGGATTGCTCTAAGAGATTAAATATATATGTAAGTTACATTGTATCCAACGCATTGAAGAATAATAGAAAACAAGTGTTCAAAAATAAATGTAATTTAGAGAGGGCTAACACGAATAATGGGGTGAAGAGATGATTGAAG
Source organism: Dorcoceras hygrometricum (assembly GCA_001598015.1). Classification (NCBI taxonomy): domain Eukaryota; kingdom Viridiplantae; phylum Streptophyta; class Magnoliopsida; order Lamiales; family Gesneriaceae; genus Dorcoceras; species Dorcoceras hygrometricum. The sequence goes on from KV006334.1 coordinate 97,448, forward strand.
TGCTAGTTTGGACATATTATTATTTCACCTAATAAAAATATACAAATTAGAAGAAAGCTGCGACTAATATTTAAATTAAGTGAAGTCAGAGGAGTATCTTTAGTATTTAAAGTGCAATTTGTATGTGTTAATTTAGACGCTTGATGTCATCAAATTTGGGATATATATGTTCTATTATGGGCACATTCCAAGAATCTTCCCATGTTGCGGTGACATCTCTTCGAATAAAATGTTTTTTTATTTTGTTTGCCCATGAGTCAGAAGGGGATATTTCAACTGCCTCTCCACATATACATCAATGTGGTCATCTAGGTCACGAGATTTACTTGTCTCATATTATTTCTAATTTATTTAGTAGAATTAATAATTGTTTTGTTTTGTTGTCAGAAATAAATAAATCCCTTTGAAAGTGCAATATTGATCATGTTAGGTAGACCGATCGGATCATGACGTTTGAGCTGTTGTACGGTTTAAAAGATTGGAATTGCACCATTACCATCAACTGCCTCTCCACATATCAATCAATGTGGTCATCTAGGTCACGAGATTTACTTGTCTAATATTATTTCTAATTTATTTAGTAGAATTAATAATTGTTTTGTTTTGTTGTCAGAAATAAATAAATCCCTTTGAAATGCAATATTGTCCATGTTAGGTAGATCGATCGGATCATGACGTTTGAGCTGCTGTACGATTTTAAAAGATTGGAATTCCACCATTACCATCAACTATAGTTTGGTAAAGCGACAAACGTTCGATACCACAGTTGGTATCAGAGGCAAATTCACGGTTTCGAATTCCCATTTAGTACCGTGAGTGCAATTATTGGAAGAGATATTGATGAAGTGCAATAATTGCTCATATTACGTACGCTTGAGTTAAAGATTGAAGTTGCACCATTATCATCGATTATAGATTTGGTTAAAATGACAATTCAATGTTCAAGCTCTATGGAATATGAACTATGAAATATTTATACTTAAAAAATATGAGTTTTGTTGTTAATTGTAAACTGCAACCCACGTGGATTTGGATGAACGGTGAAGAGTAATGTTTAATTTGTAAATCATATGAACTAGCTACATTATACTATACAAAGTAATATGCAACAAATTCCTTTCAGAAATTGTTGGTAGCTAAATTGTTAATATACAAGTCCCGTGCGACACACTCATGTCAGAAAATGTTAGGTAAACAATTGAACATATGACCAATATTTATACATATTTCATCAACCTGACACGTATTAGTGTAATGAAGTATTTTTAGGGATGGAAATAGATTGATTTTTATTTGCTGTAAATATGTTGGAAATTATCAGATAACTCAATTATTTTAATCAGGGGCTGGAATATGTCAGTACATTTGCGATAAATTATTATGATAATAGTGATTGAATCATGCGCAAAGAAAATAAATTCAATAAACAGTAACTAGATCATGATAAATGTATCTCTATTTAGAAGTTTGATTTATATAATGGATTTAAAGCGCGAGTGATGCTCTTCTTATTTTCCTTTTGTTTTGTTTTTGTTTTTTGTTTGAGTTTGTTTTCCTTTTGTTTTGTTTTTGTTTTTTGTTTGAGTTTGTTTACCGTACATAGTTGTATGAGAGAAATGGAAATTATTATTTATTTACTAGGATGGGAGTGGATTAGTTTTGATATTTATTATTATATTGATGTAGTCAAATTATCTCGGCCGACGAGCTGATACCACCACGTCGGGAGTTCGGGAACGTCGGGCATTGGTGGAATGAGAATGCTTCTTCTTCGAGCCTACAACCACAAGTCACAGGTCAGAGAGCGCTGAAAGTGTGTCCAGTGAAGCCCCTCCGATGCTTAAGTCAGACAGGATGCGAGAGCAAAAGAGAGCAAGAGAATATATGCTGTGTGCGAAAGAGTGCGAAAATAATGTGTGTGAATGAAGGGGACGTGCCTGGTATTTATAGAGGGGCTAGACGGTGGAGGAGAGCATATCCTGACGAATATTCGCATGCACCAGGTATCTCGGGAGAGATATCTTCTGCGATCCTCGGGATCTTATCGTTTAAATTAGGAAAGACGTATCATCTCTGGATTCTTAAATAAGGAAAGACGTATTTGGGCTGGATTCTGGTAGAAATGACATTGTCATCGAGAAACACTCCCGATCTGAGCACAAGTCCTCGGGCCAACACCCGATCTCATAGCGAGTTCTCGGGAGATTTTTCCAATCTTGGTAGTGTAAGTCGGGCCTGGAGTATGCTGCTCGGTCATCGGGTCCCGAGATGATAATAGGGGGCATCATATGTGATGGAAATTATCCGAGAATTCAATTAAGTTTAACTAGAGGCTCGAATTGTGAATGCATTGGCAATAGATTATTAAGATAACAGCGATTGAATCATGCGCGAATAAAACAAATTCAATGAACAGTAACTTAGATCATGAACCGCTAAATCTCACAACTATCATAGAACCGAATTAACCAATAGCCAAGCATCGAGTGAGATTCAATTTTTTGTAAGAATATTTTGTTGGATCAATTTATTATATGGGCTCATATGTGAGAGGTTATATGTTGTGGGCTGTTAATAAAGTTAAGCCCGAATTAAAGTGATCAACTAAGGTTTTGGATTATTGGGCTTTAATGTATCTAATTGGATATGGACCTTTTATGTGTAGAGCCTAAAGTATAATTACTGTTTTAATGATGGGCTAAAACAGCAATTACAGGAGATAATTCAATGAATTATCTATTTAATGGTATGGTCCCCAGATCTGGCGTATCACGTTCCCTATTCTAAATCCCATTACTAGAATAAGATTCTGAGAGAAACAAAAGGACTCTCACGAAGAACGCTCAGATCTGGAAGATCAACCAATCGTTCTCAGGGAATTCAGCACTATGGCTTCAGGTACGCTTCCGCATTTGGTTACAGATTTAGTTTTCAGATCTGGTGATTTGACATGTTTATGATTCTGGATTATTATGAATCTTCAATTATTTACAACAAGTGGTATCAGAGCCATATTCATGTTAGATTATTAGATTTCAGTACAGTTTATTCGATTTTTTGTTGCTTGAATCGAAATCAGAAATTTGTGATTCAGTTTGTATCGAAAATTCCGATTTTCAGATCCAGTTTTCGAAAAAAAAAAAAAAAATCGGAATTTTCGATTAGGTTTTGGAGCCGCCGGGAAAAACGAGTAAATCGGCCGACCCTTGGGCACCGTCTGGCGACGGGGGTTGAGGGAAAATATTACCCGTAGTCCGGCGCCCCTTTTCCCTAAGTTTATTGACCGGAAACCGCCACGATTTGGTCGGAATTTGTCGCCGAAGTTTGCGCACGATTTTTTCGCGAGCGACGATTTCCAGGCCAAAATTCAGGCTGCTCCGTCTACGATCAGGAACGGCGAAGGTACGGTGGTAGTCGCCGTCATGTGCTCTACCATTTTACGGCGTCGATTTGGTCGGAGGCGCGGCGTGGAGGCGGCGGCGGCGGATTTCGAAGGTTTTGGTTAGGTTTAGGGTTTCAGGTCCTTTTATTTCGAATTATTAAAAAAAAAAAAATTTTTTTTTTTGGAATTGGGAAATTCGAAATTCAGTATACTTGTTTTACTTTTGGCTAAAGTTTTTATGGTGTAATTGGCTTCAGTTTTGGTAATTTTTTGATTACCGGATAAAGATATATTCTGTTTATTCAAATAATGATAGGGTTATATCATATATATTTTAAAATGAATTAATTGAAACAATGACGTCGCCAAAGTGACCTCTCTTGTGGAAATTATTTAATTTTAAAGTATAAAAGGTTATATGTGTAATTTGATTGAAAATTAATCGGCCCAAAGGAAGATTAATATTTGATTGATTGCATATATATATTTGTGGTGATAAACATGTGGTAGTTCTTCGGTTATTTTATGTGAATAATAAATCGGCCCAAAGGAAGATTATTATTTGGCATGATATTTACTATCAGTGTTTGATTGCTACACAAGAATATCTCTTGCAAGTTACTTATTTTGTCCAAAGATAAAATATTAATGGAGCGCATGATATTCTTTTTATGGGATTTACATTATTTGAATTTATTGATTATTTTATATGGATATTTTTGAGCATGTATTATAGCATTGTTTTTGTTCTCTGTTCAGATTTAATTCCTGCTAATATCAGTGCCAACATAAATTCAATTCCTTTGTTAAATGGCTCAAACTTCAAATCCTGGCAAGAGAATCTTCTTATAGTTCTCGGAGTCATGGATTTGGACCTTGCGATAAGGGTTGACTGTCCTCCCACTCCTACTGATAAGAGTACTTCTGATGAAAAGAAGGAGTTTGAAAGGTGGGAAAGGTCGAATCGCATGTGTCTAATGATTATGAAAAAAGCCATTCCAGAAACATTTCGGGGCACGATGTCTAGCGACATCACTACAGCTAAAGATTTCCTTCAAAATATTGAAAAAAGATTCGCCAAAAGTGAAAAGTCTGAAATTGGTACACTTTTGACAAACCTGATTTCAATGAGGTATAAGGGTAAAGGCAATATACGGGAGTACATTATGGAAATGTCTCATCTTGCTTCAAGATTGAAAGCACTTAAGCTTGAACTCTCTGAGGACTTGCTAGTGCATTTGGTCCTGATATCTCTTCCAACACAGTTTAATCAGTTTAAAGTGAGCTATAATTGTCAGAAAGAGACTTGGTCTCTGAATGAGCTCATATCACACTGTGTTCAGGAAGAGGAAAGGTTGAAGCAAGACAAGACAGAAAGTGCTCATTTTGCTTCTGCACCTAAGGGGAAGGATAAAGGAAAGAAAAGAAAGAATAAGGAGGCTGCAGTTACAGCACCTCAAAAGAAACAAACAGTGAACCCCGGTGATACTCAGAGTTCTGGTTGTTTCTTTTGTGGTGGTGAAAGGCATATGAAGAAGCAATGCACAAATTATCACGCTTGGCGTGCTAAAAAAGGTATGCTTCTTAATTTGGTTTGTTCTGAGGTTAATTTAACTTCAGTGCCTAGACACATGTGGTGGATAGATTCTGGTGCTACTACTCACATCAGTGTGTCTATGCAGGGTTGCCGAAAACCAAGTGATGCTGAAAGATTCATCTATGTTGGTGATGGCAAGAAAGTTCAAGTTGAAGCAATTGGGAAATTTAGATTATTGTTAAAAACTGGAATGTATTTGGATCTTTCGGAAACATTTATTGTACCGTCTTTCAGACGGAATTTGATTTCTATTTCTGCATTGGACAAAGATGGTTTTTCTTGTTCATTTGGAAATGAGATATTTAGTTTGTTTCGTGATTCAAATTTGGTTGGTTCTGGTTTTTTATCAAATAATGATAATCTATATTCATTGGATATTATTGCTTCTTTTAATGAAACCCTGCATGTTACTCAAGGCACAAAAAGAAAATTAACCAATGAGAATTCAGTTGCATTATGGCACAAGAGATTGGGACATATCTCTATACAGAGAATACAGAGACTTGTGTCAGATGAAATTCTCGAGCCTTTAGATTTCACAACTTCTCACATTTGTGTAAATTGCATAAAAGGCAAACAAACCAACAAAAGGAGATTTGAAGCCAACAGGACTTCGGACGTCTTGGAACTTATACATACTGATGTTTGTGGACCATTTCCTTCGGCTTCTTGGAATGGTCAACAGTATTTTATAACGTTCACAGACGATTTTTCGAGATATGGTTTCATTTATCTCATTCATGAAAAGGCACAGTCATTGGATGTGTTCAAAAATTATAAAGCTGAAGTTGAGAACCAACTCAACAAAAGAATTAAAAGCGTCAGATCTGACCGTGGTGGTGAATACTATGGTCGATATGACGGTTCAGGTGAACAACGTCCAGGACCTTTTGCTAAATTCCTAGAGGAATGCGGTATCGTTCCACAGTACACCATGCCGGGCTCGCCCACTATGAATGGTGTTGCTGAGAGACGAAACAGGACGCTTAAGGACATGGTAAGGAGTATGATCGCTCATTCTACTTTACCAGAATCACTCTGGGGTGAAGCACTAAAAACTGCAGCATATATCCTTAATAGGGTTCCGACTAAAGCAACCACTAAAACCCCTTATGAACTTTGGACAGGCAAGAAGCCTAGTTTGAAGCATTTGCACGTTTGGGGGTGTCCAGCTGAGGCAAGGCCTTATAAGCCTAATGAAAAGAAGCTGGACTCTAGGACAGTCAGTTGCTATTTTATCGGATACTCTGAAAGATCTAGGGGGTACAAATTTTATGATCCCAAAACAAAGTCGATTTTCGAGTCGGGAAATGCCCGGTTCTTTGAGGATGCCGAGTTTGCGGGGGGAGTTCAGGTTCGAGATATGTCTTTGAAGAGGAATATGTTAATATTCCCATGGGTGTTTTGGGCATCGATCAGGATCTCATTCCTGGTCCTGACCAAGACACAATACAACTAGACGATATTGGAGATCCTCCTGTCCAAAATAATGTTTCAGATGAACAAACTCTAGCACCTCAAGAACCAATGCCATTAAGAAGATCCACTAGAGAAAGAAGAAATGCATTGCCAGATGATTACATTGTATTTCTTCAAGAACATGAAGCTGACATTGGATTGATGGAGGATGATCCTATCATCCTTCGTCAAGCCATGGAAAGTTCTAACTCTCTCAAGTGGACTGATGCCATGAATGATGAGATAAGGTCCATGATGGACAATGACGTGTGGGATCTCGTAACATTGCCTAAAGGTGCGAAGCCCATTGGTTGCAAATGGATATTTAAAACCAAGAGGGATTCTAAAGGCAATGTTTAGAGATTCAAAGCCCGTCTTGTCGCAAAAGGCTTTACTCAAAAGGAAGGCATTGACTATAAAGAGACTTTCTCTCCTGTTTCTTCGAAAGACTCTTTCAGAATTATAATGGCATTAGTGGCACATTTCGACCTTGAGTTACACCAGATGGATGTAAAGACAGCGTTTCTCAATGGTGACATTGATGAAACGATTTATATGAGGCAGCCAGAAGGCTTTGTGTCTGGAGATCCAGACAACATGGTCTGCAAACTCAAGAAATTCATCTATGGACTCAAACAGGCATCTCGACAATGGTATTTCAAATTTCATCAAGTGATCATCTCATTTGGTTTTGAGATAAATATGGTTGATGATTGTGTATACCACAAGTTCAGTGGGAGCAAACATATCTTTCTGATTTTATATGTTGATGACATCCTTCTCGCTAGTAACGATATAGAATTGTTGCATGACACCAAAAAATTTCTATCTAAGCATTTTGAGATGAAAGATCTTGGTGATGCATCATTTGTTCTGGGTATCCAAATACATCGGGCTCGTTCTCGTGGTATTCTTGGATTATCGCAGAAGAACTATATCGAAAAGGTTCTCAAGCGCTATGGGATGCACGACTGTAAACCGGGTGATACCCCTGTGGCTAAAGGAGACAAGTTCAGTCTCAATCAGTGCCCTAAAAATGATTTTGAGAAAAAGGACATTGAGAAGATTCCCTATGCCTCGGCAGTGGGAAGTCTGATGTATGCTCAAGTATGTACACGTCCGGATATTGCGTACGTGACAGGGATGTTGGGACGGTATTTAAGTAACCCAGGAATGGAACATTGGAAAGCAGTCAAAAGAGTTTTACGGTACTTACAGAGAACAAAGAATTACATGCTCACATATCGGAGGTTGGATCAGCTTGAGATCATTGGTATACTGACTCCGATTTTGCTGGATGCAAAGATAGTATGAAATCCACATCAGGCTATGTCTATCTCCTTTCTGGAGGTGCCATTTCTTGGAAGAGTGCTAAACAGTCCATTATAGCATCTTCTACTATGGCTGCTGAATTTATAGCCTGTTATGAAGCATCCAATCATGGACTATGGCTGCGGAATTTTGTCACGGGACTGCGCATTGTTGATGGTATTGAAAGACCATTAAAAGTTACATTGTGACAATAAATCAGCAGTTTTATATTCCAATAACAACAGGAGCACTACGAAGTCAAAGCATATCGACATCAAGTTCTTGGTTGTTAAAGAAAGAATTCAGAGTGGACAGTTGTCCATTGAACATATAGGTACAAACTCCATGGTTGCGGATCCGCTTACTAAGGGGCTCCCGCCCAAACAGTTTCATGAGCATACTGCTCACATGGGCGTTGGGTCAATTGAGGATATTCAGTTTTAGTGGGAGTTTGTCATATTATATGTTTATTTGTTATAGACGCTTTTTTTTTTGGTTATATACTGTTTAAGGATACTTTTCTGCAGAAATAAAGTTTGAATTTTCATTCACACTCTGATAATTTTAAAGTTTGATCTCAAATAAAGTTTAAGGGTGGACCAGTTGGAAATAGGCACGTGGATCACATTGCGTGAAATTTCCTTGCTACACATCCATATCACAATCTATGTCGTTCAGTTGTTTTGATACATGTGAACATTGATGGGTCGAGTTACGATGAATGTAACGAAGGCTGCTTTGATCCTGTGTTGACACAATTGATGGACGAGATTTGTCAGGCCCCGTGCTAATTAGTAACAATTAACACATAATAAGCGCATAAACACGGAAGCTTAAAATCAGGGCTTAAAAATTTTTCGAAATACAAAGGCCTGAACTTCAAATCATACATTCAAAATAGTTAAATACGAGTTAACTCAAATTCCAACACAACAGAATTTCAATCAAATACAAATCCCCAATACATGATAACACGGGGCATCCCCCGGTTCAATACATATCATAAATATATATATATATATATATATACTGGGACTCAAGAACGCGGGGATCGACCAACTGAACTTCCACTCGACCCAGCTTGGTTACCTAAAGCTCCTGTAAATGGGCACACAGGCCCAGCAAGACAAAACAGGAAACAAATACGAGGTCAAGCCTCAGTACGAAGAGCTATCAAAGCAGATAAACTTGCAACATGCTACTAATCAATGCTATGAATGCATGAGGGCTATCAAGAACTCGGATAGCTAGACCAGTCTATCAACTGGCAACTCAATTCAAGCCTCTATACCACACACAGCCAATCAGCCGGTGGAAATCATCGGTCCGTGATCATCGGGGCCCGTCAGCCCATCACAGCTCGGTGGTAGACACTCGAATCCGGTAGTCACCACTCCAACGATAGCGTTGGACTTTCAGGCACGACTCAACAGTCGACCAGTCACAACGTGGCACCCAATCAGGTAATCAAATCAAATCCATTTGTCAAAGGCATAATATGTATGCATGATGTCAATCAATATCAATGCTCAATACATACAATACACCATACGTAAAACAGAATGTAACTCAATCATTCAACATACTGATTCACGTAATTCACAGCAGCAAGACTCACAACATGTTCATGCCTAAATCTGCTACGGGCTGCTCAATTCGTACCTCAATTCCTCAATTTACCTAACAGATTCTCCTGGCTCAAATCACGCAGCAGGAACTTCCTGGAAGCTCAAATCTGTTACAACATAGCTAATAACTTAGCTCAATTCAACTGCCCAAAACGCTAATCCTACGACCAGAAGTATAATTCAATTCCTACACTTCCACGCAGACATTAACTACTAAAAGAACCAAGCTCAAACTACAAAAATTGCTCACCCAAAAGCTCACGCTAGCAGCAGAACGCACGCACAGGCTTATCTCAAAAGCTTCGAACTCCAGCAGCTACGCGTTACCACTTCCAGCGCAATTATAACGTCTCAAAAGGGTAGCAAACTAAAGAGCTAAGCAAGGAGAATCCAGCGCCACTAAAATCTCCAAAAACAGAGGATAGAGGCGACGGGAAACGGCGGTGGAAATTCACGATGAACAGTAGTTCGACGAGGGTTGGAGAAGAAGAGATAAGAAATATCTGGCTCAAAAATAATTCTAAGTGTCGATCAACACTTCTATAAATACTTCTCAAATTCTCGCCTGCTGATTCACTAAAATCTATCGAAGAGTTCAGCAGAGGTCTATCAGCAGCAATCTTCTCTTTTCCCTTCGTAAAATTCAGCAGCAACGATCTAAACAACAATCGAACGAAAACCTTCAAAACGACACCGTTCCAACTTATCAAAACGACGCCGTAGCAAACACCAGCTGACAACAGCTCTCGCCAGCACAAACAACCAAGAGCTGCTAACAGCTCTCTCTTCAAAACAATCTATCTGCTGAACGCAAGAAAATACTCAAAACGACGACGCATCTACTAATCCAAACGACGTCACTTTGATTACGTAAACAAAGCTGCCCACAGCTGATCTTTCAAACACGAAGCTCAAAACGCAGCGTTTCCACTTATTCAAACGACGCCGCTTCAACGCTCTCGCACAAGCGCGCCTGCTGATCAGCAGCAACCAACCTAACGCAAATACTACCAGCAACAAGTATTACGTCACGCCTACGTCATCATATCTGTCGACAGCTCTCGCGACAAATACTCATCTGCTGATCTCTTTCACAAACGCATCTGCTGATCTCTTTCACAAACGCATCTGCTGATCTCTTTCACAAACGCATCTGCTGATCTCTTTCACAAACGCATCTGCTGATCTCTTTCACAAACGCATCTGCTGATCTCTTTCACAAACGCATCTGCTGATCTCTTTCACAAACGCATCTGCTGATCTCTTTCACAAACGCATCTGCTGATCTCTTTCACAAACGCATCTGCTGATCTCTTTCACAAACGCATCTGCTGATCTCTTTCACAAACGCATCTGCTGATCTCTTTCACAAACGCATCTGCTGATCTCTTTCACAAACGCATCTGCTGATCTCTTTCACAAACGCATCTGCTGATCTCTTTCACAAACGCATCTGCTGATCTCTTTCACAAACGCATCTGCTGATCTCTTTCACAAACGCATCTGCTGATCTCTTTCACAAACGCATCTGCTGATCTCTTAAGCCCGAATTAAAGTGATCAAGTAAGGTTTTGGATTATTGGGCTTTAATGTATCTAATTGGATATGGACCTTTTATGTGTAGAGCCTAAAGTATAATTACTGTTTTAATGATGGGCTAAAACAGCAATTACAGGAGATAATTCAATGAATTATCTATTTAATGGTATGGTCCCCAGATCTGGCGTATCACGTTCCCTATTCTAAATCCCATTACTAAAATAAGATTCTGAGATAAACAAAAGGGCTCTCACGAAAAACGCTCAGATCTGGAAGATCAACCAATCGTTCTCAGGGAATTCAGCACTATGGCTTAAGGTACGCTTCCGCATTTGGTTACAGATTTAGTTTTCAGATCTGGTGATTTGACATGTTTATGATTCTGGATTATTATGAATCTTCAATTATTTACTATGTTCTACCAAATGAAATCCATAATCATTGCGCCCAATGATTCGGTTTCGACCACCTTCAAATATGGAATTCAGATACTATTTTAATCGACAAAGTACAATTTTCCCAATATAGTTGTGTGAGATAAAGATTTGTTGGGTAGCTGTTTACCAGACAGTGTTGTATGAGACAGGAAATAAGTTTGTAATGTTAGTAAAAACGACAATAAGATGAAAAACTTGCTTTGAGACAAGCAAGTACAAAGACTAGTAATGCAATGAGGTGGACTTACATCACAACAGACAAGTAGGGATGAATAGTGAGAATTGAAGACAAGATTTAAGGAAGAAGTGGCAGAAATACAAGATTACAAAACTACATATCATTATCTTGGGAGCACCAAATAGAAGCGGAAAGTAGGCGTCGTGACTTCCATCCTAGAGCAAGTTTATTTACAGCCAATTCCTCAACCCTATACCCATCATTGTACAATCCTATCAACAACTTAGCTTGGCAATGATTGGAGAAACTAATGCTCCATGGAGATAACCCGATCCCGGCCAACCACTGCCCCCATGAACACACGTCCCCGTCTTCGTGGGCACGAAAGATACGATCCAATGACCCAGCTATTCGGGGCCCCAAGAAAACCCGCTCCACTAACCCACGTGACCGGCCATGCATCGGAAACCCTGCCTCGAGTGAGTCACACATAGCTGAGTAGTGTTGCAATGAGTCCATGAACCGGCCCACGAACCCTTGCTCTCCTGTGGGCCCCATTTCTTCCTCCACCAGGGTGACTATACGTGGGTTTAGGGTCTTGGACCCGGATAAGAAGGAAGCGATTGAATCAGGGGACCGATGATTGAAATGTGGTAGGTGTAACATGCAATTTATTACAAGGGCCTCGCCCCTCACCAACCTTAGGGAGGATGGTTTGAATGTCTCAGCCGCATCCAGCCTACATTGGTGGAACGAGAATGGTTGACCTATGGACGCCGCGAAGGATGTCAGGCGTCGTCCTGTTTCTTGGACTGTGCCGAACGAACACCGCCCTCCTCCTCCCCTGGATACGGCCGTGATCCGAAGATGTGGCGGCGGGGTCCCATCTTTTCTAGACACCAAGGCCTGCATCAGTGAGGCCCATTGGATACCTTCCATTATATCATAGTCGACAATATGGACCCTCCTGTCGTGACTCACAGCTTCCAAAATAGCCTGATTAGCAGTGAAATGTCCGAATTTCACGTACGGCGACATGTCTTGCAACAACTGAAACGCAGCCAGAACATCCGTCTGGCGGTGCTCCTCCTTGTACTTCCCGGCGTCGATCAGGCCGTGTAAGGCCTCGGTGAAATAGGATGCCAGCCTCTCCATGTTGGTGCCAACATTTGGGGACACCAACTCCTTGAGCCGAACCAATATCACCCTAGCCAACTCGCGGCATCTGCTAGCCCCCGCCAGGGCCTCCGCCGCCGCCATCAGGAGGTGGACGAGCCTCAGTCCCTTGCAATCCTCCGTGTCGCCACCGCAGGATTCTTCATCCATGCTCATCAGGGTGTTGCACTCCGGGGATGACAAATTATTACGATACTCTTCACTAGTGTCGGGACTATAAGGTTGATGTATCACAACATTATGATCATCCATTATGGAGTCAATGAGGTTGTGGAAGTCGTCCTCTCCGCCGGAAAACTCCTCCCAGTCGATCACCGGTGACCATTGGTTCCAACCGCAACCCTCATCGCCTGTGGTGGTCGTCGTGGCCATGTCGATATATTGACTAAAATTTGAAATATCAAGATCCATAACCATTGCCATGGCTAAGAGATGCAAGTGCCCGGCTGTATACCGAATTGATGTATGACGAGGATTAATGATATATTTATCTTTAATCTTATTGTATTGTTTGCCGGAAGTGATTTACAATGGAAGCATTTATATAAAGAGATGAACTAGTACCTACTTGATTAAATAATAATATGTGTCCAATCATGTGCTAATGATGCAATAATGTCAATCTAGCTTTAATTTAATAGCAGAGTAATTAACTTTTAAAGTTCCGTTTGTGGATGATGACTCAAAACGATTAATTTGTACATCCAGCAGCTATATCTATTAATAAGATTGTAGATTCTAAGATAGGGAAGATTAGCTTCGGATATTCTGTAACTTGATGCTTTAGTTGGTAGGTCTATCAAAGTTTAGTTAAAACTAATTTGCATTTTCCTGTCCCATAAAGGGAGCCAACCATTAAATCTATTGGAAGAAATGAAGAATTAGCACAAATAAGTACAATTAAGCTCAACGACCATCAATTTTTTTCTATACATACAGTATCTGGAACACCTTAAGAGAATCTCAATTTATTAGTAAAATAGAAACTAACAGGACTCAATATTGATTATTACAGGAACTAACATTTTCATTTTCAAGTACACATGCCATTGCATAAATAAGATGTAAGTTATTCGGCACGTAGATATTCAAATTCTTCTTACTATCGTCGTTTGTACTTCACTTACATTACATTTCCCCAATAGAGAAAAGACATAGGTTTGAATTTCAGGTACAAACAAAAACCCATCTCCCAATTATAATAAAAATTTTCATTACCTATTAAATTTATCAAATAATTCCACAATACTCATATTTTGTTATATCTATTTAATTTATTAAGCCCTTTAATATTATCCCTTCTGATTGTCTGCACAAGTGCCTAGTCAACTAAAAGATTTGTGTCCTCTAGCTCTTAAGATTCCGACCACCTGTAGTAACATCATTTTTTCATCCAACAAACGCAGAGTCGCAATGTAAATCACAAAATATTAAATACCTTGTAGACGTGAAACGCCAATATTTCTACATAAAGTTCATAACACGAAGTTATAATTTGCTTAGTTAATCATCAAAGTGAAACTAGGTTTTGTCACTTGCGCGAAGGGTGATCGATGCCTTCGAAGGACCCAAAACCACAGACAACGGGTCGGAGGATGCCAGAAATGTGTCCGACGACACCCCTCTGATGCTTAAGTCAGGTCGGGAGGTCGGGAGTAAAAGAGAGAATATATGTAATATGACAGTTGGTGAATGTGTGTCTGAACGTGGGATGAAGCATACCTGAGTATTTATAGAGGGGTTAGGCGGTTGTTGCGGGCGTATTACCCGGTAGTGATGCGCTGGAGCGCTTTACCCGGCGTGTGCCTCGTTGGAGCGTTTTTCGTGACGAAGATCACGCTCAGATTCATCGTTATTTTGATCAAGATTGTCTCATTGATTCTCGGTGATTTTAGAGCTAATAAAGGTGTAGATATGTCATGATCTTGGAGACTTGATCCCCGCATGGAGTGTCAACTTGAGCGGGAACATCTGGTACGTCCTCGGATGGTCCTCCCCGAGCCCTCTATGCAATTCGACGGGGAAACAATCAGTTGGACCTCGGGTCCCGATGCGACACGGGGGTATCAAATTTGTATAGTATATACATATCTTGGCCAGTCTAAATTAAGTATTTATTACTAATGTGGCAATTTCATTGGCTGGTTTTATAATTTCGGCCATGCCGGCTCATCAGGTTCAATCAGCATCCACCACCCTCAGAGCCTAAAATAAAATTATGATATAAGTACCAATTAACCAGTATATTTACATGAATGAAGAATATCCAATGATTAAGCTAGTATTTAGTGGCTAACTATTTTTTGGGGAAAATTAAATTCTGATATCAAAATTATTATAACCAAAAATATATAATGGACGGGTATATTATCATAAGTAGTGTGACATCATCTATATTCCATTTACCCAATATATTTCTCCTCAGACCAAAGGAAAAAAGTCCTCCCTTGGACACATGTGTAGTCAAACTAGACGTTGGTTATTACATGATGGATACAATTTCTCACAATTTAATTTGAAGCGAATGCTCCATGGATGGCAAATCCAATCACATCTTGGGTCCCGGGTCAAGTAATGCTTCTGGAAAACCAATAAGAAAATTTGAAAAGTAGGGTGTCATATTACTTTGATTATTTAATCTGGGGCTCCAAATTGAGAGGGAAATGTAACAAGTCGTAATGAAGTCGACGGAAGAAATTATATCTTGATAGGTTTCAAAGATTCCAAGATTGGTCAAACGTGAGCGGTCTCTTCTGGTTTTGTACGTTGGTTCATTCAGTCAATCGCCAATATTTTGGTTCCATTTATACATTTTTGTCTTTGTTCAGTCTTTAAAGAATTAAAAAAACTACAAAATCATCTATATTGATCATTTGAACTAACACAATTTCAACCAACCGAAAAAGATTTATGGTTGTTAGGCGTTAGTACCTGCACAAGAAACGAAAAATACAGCACATACAGAACACCAAACTAACACTGGCATCAAATCTGAACCTGTATAAACCCAGAACACAAAAGTAATAGCCCAAATCTAGAAAGATCAAGGCTCCAGGCTCATCACAGAGACACAGAAATCCCATGAGAAACACAAAGCCAAGCTTCACTGACCACAGTATAGGACACTAAAGAGGAGCACATATAGTCATAGGAGACACCCCAAGAGCACAGCCGACAGCCAGAAGCTCACAAGGCCAGCACAGCAACACACGGCTTCCCTAAACCCCTAATCTCTCGAGAATCTGTTCTTCACCGAATTGTGCCAGAGACTTAGATAAGAAGGAACCGAAGTTCTCTCACGAATATGTCACCCAGAACCTCCCGGAGAACAAAGTCCGGCATGGTCAAAGACAGAAAGGAGAATGAGGGATTTCAGCGAGAGAGAACGAAGGAGGCTAGGGTTCGTATTCTAGGAAGCAACGAACGGTTGGGATGGGAGCATATGAATGAGCGGCTGAGATACATGCACATGTGGGCTTGGCCAACTAAAGGGAATCGCGCCAACATAACTTGGGCCATGCACACATTCACATTCTCTACATTGGTCCAAGTACCGTGATCAAGATAAGTTCACTGTTAGGTTCACACTCAGTTTTATCATAGCTAGAGTGGAGACACAAATTCTCACTTAAAGAGAAGCAAGCATCCTCAGTTTGTTCAGGTTGCAGCATGTGAGGATTCAGATTTAGATTATTGGTTAATTTTATTGTTTGGGTTTAGCCACGTGAATTTGAAGATTTAGAGTTTTCGAATTCCTCCAAATATTGAACCAACCATGCTGTAGCCAACGACTGGTAGGATTGGAATTTGATGGTTACTGTAGCTTGCAGCTGGTGGAAATGGAAAAAAACAGTTGTTGCGCTTGTGTTGCGTCTGGCAGTCGTTGCGCTCGTGAGAGAATGACCAATCGAAGAATGGAAGAACCAGTCGCGAGAGGAATGGTGTTGCGACTGGATAAAGCAGCTGCGGGTAGCGATACTCGTGTGAGTAACGACGTCGTTTGATTTAGTTGAACCCCGCGATTTGAGTGTTGCGACTGGATGACCAGCTGTGGATTTGAGGAACCAGTCGAGGGAGCAACGCGACGTCGTATGGTTAAGTTGAAACGCTGCGTTTTGAGGATTGCGTCTGGTACCAGTTTTTAGGATTCTACCAGCTTTTGTTTAGCGCCTTGCGACTGGATAGCTTGCGACTGGATAGCTTGCGTCTGGTAGTTGCGACTGTTTTGTGTGTCTGGTTGTTGTGGGAATCATGAGTGCCAGTCGTAAGTTTTCTACTGTTCAAGACGACTGGATTGGTGAGCAGCAGTCGAGAGATTTGAGATGTTTATTTATAGAGGTGTTGATCGACACTTAGAATAATTAAGAGCCAGATATTTCTTATCTTCTTTTTCAAACCCTAGTAGAGCTACTGTTCACCCGAAGCATTTCTTCCCTAGATTTCCATCGCATCTAGCCTTCGTTTTTGGAGATCTTTGTGGCGCTGAATTCCCCCTACTTAGCTCTTTCGTTTGCTACCCATTTGAGAAGTCGGATTTTTCGCTGAAGGTGGAAACACGTAGCTGCTGGACTTCGAAGCTTTTGAGGAAAGTCTCTGCGTGCGTTCTTCTGCTAGCGTGAACTTTTGGATTTCAGCTTCCAGGAAGTGTCCTGCTGCGTGGTTTGAATCAGGAGGAATCTGTTAGGTAAATTGAAGAGGAAAAGGTACGATTGAGCAGCCCTTAGCAGGTTGGGCGTGAGCATAGCTGTTCTTTCGTTTGCTACCCATTTGAGAAGTCGGATTTTTCGCTGAAGGTGGAAACACGTAGCTGCTGGACTTCGAAGTTTTTGAGGAAAGTCTCTGCGTGCGTTCTTCTGCTAGCGTGAGCTTTTGGGTGAGCAATTCTTGTGGTTTGAGCTCAGTTTTGGTAGTCTGCGTAGAAGTGTAGAATTTGGAATAGCTTCTGGCAGTAGGTTTAGCGTGATTATGATTAAGAATTGAGCTAAGATTTTAGCTGTGTTTTAACAGATTTCAGCTTCCAGGAAGTGTCCTGCTGCGTGGTTTGAATCAGGAGGAATCTGTTAGGTAAATTGAAGAGGAAAAGGTACGAA
>KV006334.1:129759-164414 GCA_001598015.1 Dorcoceras hygrometricum
GTTCTGCAGCTTCAAATGGGTAGCAATCGAAAGAGAAGTTCGCAAGGAACCCAGCGCCACCGAAAACACTCAAATCTTCGACGGAGAACGACGGAAATCTAGGGAAGAAAGCCTCGGTGAACAGTAGCTCTACGAGGGTTTGAGAAAGAAGATAAGAAATATCTGGCTCTCAATTATTCTAAGTGTCGATCAACACCTCTATATATACATCTCAAATCTCTCGACTGCTGCTCACCAAATCCAGTCGTCTTGAACCATAGGAATCTTACGACTGGCACTCATGCTTCCTACAACAAACCAGACGCAACAATCCAGTCGCAACTATCCAGTCGCAAGCTATCCAGTCGCAAGCTACTAAACCAAAAGCTGGTAGACTCCTCACAACTGGTACCAGACGCGATCATCGAAACGCAGCGTTTCAACTAAGCCAGACGACGTCGCGTTGCTCCCTCGACTGGTTCCTCAATTCCACAGCTGGTCATCCAGTCGCAACACTCAAAACGCGGAGTTTAACTAAATCAAACGACGCCGTTACTTACGCGAGTATCGCTACCCGCAGCTGCTCATCCATTCGCAACACAAGCGCAACAACTGATTTTCCATTTCCACCAGCTGCAAGCTACAGTAACCATCAAATTCCAAATCCTACCAGTCGTTGGCTACAGCACGGTTGATCCAATATTTGGAGGAATTCGACAACTCTTAATCTTCAAATTCACGTGGCTAATCCCAAACAATAAAATTAACCACTAATCTAAATCTGAATCCTCACATGTACAATAATTTACAAATTTATAATAAATACATAAATTTATAAATTTTAAAAACCAATAAAATCAAAAAACAAATAAAAAAAAATTATATCAAAAGCAAAGAGAAAATGCAAAATAACAAATACATAAAAACAAAGAATAACTAAAATCAATAAAAAAAGAAAAAAAAAAAAGAAAGGCAACGCTATCTCAACAGTGTTGCACCAAATTTGGTGCAACACTGTTCACCAACACTAAGATAGAGTTAAGTTTGCCCCTGGATTGGAGTAGATTTTTTAACACCAATTTAGTGTATTACTCCAATTTGAAGTCCCGTTGGAGATGCTCTTACAAGTTGCAACTAATGTATAGTCGATCATTATTCTTCTTCTCCTTAACTTTATATCAAAGTTTTCATTTTCATTTTTTCCCTTTATTGTTTTGAGTTGGTGGAGGTTTTTTTACTGGTGTATGAAATCCGAGATCTCATTATAAATTTTTTGGACATAGATACCAGATAATTATAAATCATCGGTTTTATCAACGTTTTATGGGTATATATTTGAAATGGGAGATTTAAGTAAATTTGATTTCGAATCAACATCTCAAATGTTAATATCCATTTGGTTAAATACCTGCGTCATCGGTAGCCGAGCCAATATCGTTTTCACATGAGAATAAACGGCCACCACTGGCGAGTAGATGGATAATCGGCTTACAGATTGAAAAAAGTGCACCAAGAATGGCTTCCGAATAAAGTATATATCATAACCTCACTGGTGCTGGGATTGAAACAGATACCATCTCAAGCCTCCCATTTTCCCAATCTTTATTCGTATCAACTTTTACTTTAAAGTTCAATGGGATACTCTTTCCTTGTCGAAGCAACATTTTCAATATAATCAACCAAATCATGTACAAATTCGGCTTCTCTTCGGTCCCGATATTGCATTCAGTACCTTTCTTAGGACGGAGTTGTTTTTTCTTATGGATTTTATGGCGAGATTCAACTTTCTCGGCCTGGATATTACCACATAGGAGCTCAGCAGCCTTGTTCGCGACAAGAACCGGAGCATTTTAGAGTCGTCCCAACATATAACTGCAAAAAGAACACAGAATAATCAATTGAATCCAAATCTCCTTGTCAAATTAGAGAGCACGGTGAATGTAACATGTGGCGTGGGATAAAATATATTACCCAGAAAGGTCTGTATATGGTGCCAACGGCATGGTTATGGTCAGAACTATCCTCACAAAATAAATGAAACTTGTTTTGCTGCATGCTCGACTTGCTAAAAGAAAGTTTGTGTAGAAACGATGGCTTTAACTGTGTTACAGTAGAGCTCAACAAAGAATATGCTCGATCACTTTTCATACCCGAGTCCAGTATTCAAAGGTGTACGACAGAGTCGCAGCCAGTAGAGACGAGATCATCGACCAGACCATCGTCGACTGGCGTGCACAGTCTTGTACTTAAGAATATCCTTGGCAGGATTGGTCTCATGAAGATTGATCCAGGTAATCGGAAAAAATATCTCACCAACACATGCACTAAAAGTTGCCGTAGAATACTTGTTTAGATCACTCAACTCTGAGAGGGATAAGTAAGTCTGAGATTGTGTCTCTTCACGCACCTTCCAATTTACTTTTAGCTTCCTGTGGTACTGGAAACCATAAGTCAGTCACTTTTCGAGCATAAAAACCATGCAAAAGAAAAAGGAAAAATATCACGGCTGGGGAGTGAATCTCATAAGTGCAATAATAGTATGATGTCTTCTTGGTTATGATTGCACGGAGAAACACGGCATGTCGGAGTATAGTGGATCAACCCAAAAACATTATACTGAACCAAAGTAAGAACAGAAACTGGATAACTTAACAGATGGTGACTTAGATATTTATACTGAGAAGATATCTACTAAATGGACAGTGTAGCTTACAAACTAAAGTGCATAATTCGAGTCAAAGCAATGTGATAATTCACATTAACCTCGGTCCTAATAATAGCAAGCCACGAAATACTCAAACAATGTCAAGATTATCACTAGAAGCCATGCTCTGAGAAAACAGTCAAAAAAATTTATTTAAATGTTGAAAGGCTTACTTCATAGTAATGTTTTTCACTGCCACGGTGAGCAAGCCTGGACTGTTGTATCCATCCAAATACTTTTTAAGCTTTTCTTTTGCTGGTATGCCTACAAGACACTCCCCTATCAACTTAATGACTTCTGTTTATGCTTAATTGATTGTAAGTGTCATAGGTATCGGAAACTTTCAAACAAGCAAGCCTTTATATAGGTAATTTGTAATAACCAGCATCCACTTTAACTATAAATCTGTCAACACAATTCTTTTTCTTGCCTGGAATATACAATGACAAACTAGATGTGCTACAAAAGTTCCTAAAGAACGACAAGCGCCGAATAATTTTACTCCCAACCCACATTCTTGCAAATCTCACAAAATAACCAAAACTTTTCAAAATTGGAAGTACCCAACTTTGTGCAAGGAAATCATCCGAATGGATCAGACACTGCAAAGATGAACAATGGAGAGTTCTGGCCTCCAAAGAATCTCCATATTTGGTGATTTTTACATCTATTTACAATTGAATACACTACCTATAAAAGTTAGGATCAACAAACTCTAAAATAGGGACAACCAAAACTTTATAAGGAAAACAAACAGAGGAAAGAAATAAAGTCCATACAAAGACATCCGGTCCCAACATGTCCACCAAAGGAAGGCAAAAAATGTAGTTCCTTATTTTAGTCACAATACCAAATCAGGAACAACAGAAACAGCATTAATGGAAATGATTTTACACCACAAACAGCATACTTTGAAGTAAACAAACATTTCCAGCAAAAACTTTGGACGCCATTGGCTGTTGCTTTATGGTTACTGGAAAATACCATTTCACATAATGGACTGGTTTATGTTGCACAAAACTTTTACTACATATAGCATATTTGAATCGATTATAAACAGCGGTCTCGATTGAAACAAGCTAGATGTTCCCAAATCAACTAAGTTTTGGTTCTCCTGGCACAAAACGGCGCGGGTGCATGAAAAGCAAGCAGGATTTCAGGTTTCCTGAGAATCGTTATCAACAAAATCGTGCTCATATATCTCATATCCAAAATCCACATCCTCATCCTCCATTGTTCTACCGTAAGTAAATTGTTTGGTTCCCATTGTGGTGAAAGGCATCAGCCCAAATGCTCGGGCAGTCTTGATCTCACGTGCAATCTTCCTCTGTGCTTTGGCACTGATTCCAGTCTGCTCAGAAGTTGGAAAAACAGTTGATGAAGAGCTTTATAGTCATGTTTTGTAATGTTGGGAAGCAGAAAAAAACTATTGTTACCTTGCTCCTCTTGATGATAATACCAGCTTCGGTGAGGAAATTTGCAAGAAATCTCACATTCTGCACATAAACTTAGGCCAAGTTAATTGAGTAGCAATTTTGTCTCTTGTCGAGAATAATCATCACAAAATCAAACATATTTTTTAAGTTAATGCATCTCAGCGAGAAAATGGTGTGCGCAGCCATATTGGGTTGATTATCGCCCATGGCAACAAAATGGATCAGACAATAAGATATGAATCTTCTCAAACTCTTTTAAGGAAAAAAGAGAGATCAATCATTCAACAATTCTCTCAACAAAAATTCGAAAAAGAAGAATCATATAAATAGATGGTTACTGCACGAAAAGCAGTTCTCTGATAGAAAGAGAAAAATAGACGTAACATATACATGTCAAATGTATGTGTACCCTGAAATCCGCCTTGCGTAATACTTCTTCTGTCGTCGTTTCAAACTGATTCCACTTGCCAGGCCTGCGAACTCCAGGCTTTCTCAGATCAAGATCCTATATAAATCAAAGTAAATCACCAGTAAACAAGACACCAGGGCACGAACTAAGAGCAGGTAAAGTAAAACGGTAATGGAAATTCAATATCCTATCTCCTAGAACAGGGTCAGGTAGCTTGCTTCCAATAACATGGACTAACACCCAAAAGTAAAACAAAAACGCCACTCATTCTAAAGGACAAAATAACAACTCCAGTAGAGATATTCATTCTGTATTTACACCATAGTAATTACAGAATGGGTTGGAAATATGTGGATGTTTCCATTTTTTTCGCCCATAAACTGTAGCACCTCGTATTATCAAATGTATAGGGGAAGATTTATTTATTGATTTACATCAAATTCCTGAGTTTAGCCTGCAAGGAAACAGGTTGCATTATCCATTGTTAAGATAGAGTGAAATCTTGATTCTAGAAAGGCAATGTTAACATAGTTGTGATAAATATTTTCAATACAGCACAAGTACCGTGCAACTAGAGAAATAAGAAGCAGTAAATGCTCGAACCAACCGTCCCAGGAATCACAATTCCCCTTAAGGAAACATGACTCTCACAACAGTAGCTCTTCAACCGCAAAACACATGAAGTCCAGTAAAAATACCATTCAACTTTAAACAAACGAAGCCCAGGAAAATTATCACATTCGATGGAATACTGACATAGAATACTGATGTCCTGAGTGGACTCTTCAACAAAACAATATTAAAATCTTATTACAAGAAGTTCGTAATGATACTACACTGTTTATACCTTGGTATCGTAAGTCGTCCCGCTCACTAAATTAACATCTGGTCTAAAGGCATAATTCTCTTGATTTACTTCAACAGGGTCAAATTCGAAATAGGTGGCTGCTTGCTTTAGTTTATTATCCATCCCATCATTCAATGTGCTGAAACCATCATTTAGACCATCCAAGAGACTGGGTCTGACTCCCACATTGAAGTTAGATCCAACTCCATAAGGGCCATATGCTTTCTCAACTTTGTCAAGTTTTTGATAAAACGAGTTCATACGAGGACCATTCTTGCCACCAATGAGTTGTTGCTCGAAATCCACAGCCTCAGATGAGCCAAAATTATAATTGTCATCTATATCAGCAGAACAAGAAAGCATTTAAATCTTGGTGCGACTTTCAGTGAAAGATTAAATCATCTAGCAATCAATACCCAGGATTTAACTGAGAAAGAACATATGCAGCTGCGTAGTAGATCACGAAACATAAGCTAATTCCAAACAACAAAACAATTGAAATATGAACTAATCACTATTCTGGGTCCTGCAAACAGGGCCGTTAAGTGTCACTAAAACATGACAGAAATCTCATCTACCGCTACTTGCTGACTACTTTTTCTTTAAAGTGAAAGATTGGATACGCGATAAGCATATTCTTATTCACATCCAAAATCATCCTCAAGCATATCCGGAGAACACCCGTTAATTTTTACAAGACAGCTTCCACCCGTTAATTTGTACAAATAGAAATAGCGCGATGATGGAAGAAACAACTACCAGAGATTGGACTTGTAGAAAAATTCCGAATCACAAGCGACCTCTGAAATTGACTAGACAAATCGCCGTTAACAGACGATAGTAACCTTTGAATCACTTTCATTTCACCTGCAAAAGAAAGCCATTTCTTCATGGATATCTTAATTTGTTCAACAAAACTAAGGCACCGGAGTCAAGATCAACAGATAGCTTGTTGAAATGAAGAAGGAGACCACAGAGTAGGGCCTGAACAAACTAAATTTAACCTAATAGTATAAAATTTGGATGTTCTAGTTCAAGTTTGAAAAATAATACCGTATTTGGATTTGATTCGAGGATAGAAAATACAACTAATTTGAACTTGAGACCGGTTTAAATGAAACTCGATCTCACATTTGATTTGAGTTATAAGAAACTTACGAGGATTATTGAAGTACGGCTACAAATGGCTCAGATCCGAGTTCAATTCGAATTATTCGAATCTCGAATTTAAGCTTATTTCAAATAATGTTGTGTAACACCACAACATAATGACGAAAAAACAAAATAATTTGGTGCAAACAATAGATTGATACTACATCAAATATAAGTAGGAGAAATAAAATTACGCCAACTTATATTTCTTCAAATCCAGATATTGAACTCATGCATGACCCAGCCATGAACAAATTAATGGTGAAAAAATAACTGTATCTGAAATAACAACCTGAACTAGACAGAGATTTATCTCTTGCTACCTCCCAAGTTTAGCTGCCATTGCATTGACATGTTAAACCAGAACATACAAAACTCCAGAGATAAAAAAAAATCCAACTTTTGAACCTTAAAAAAGTCAAAGAGTAATAAGAATAACAGCTAACTCTTCATAAAGTCAAAAATGACAGATTCAAACTACCGATGGAGTGGAATCAGCCATAATTGAAACAAGAAAAGAAAGGTTAAAACCTGTGACACCATACTATTATATGTCATTAAGAAAAACAAAGATTGGAAAAACCAAAGAGAAACAAACTTCAAACATGGAGTAAATCCTGAAAAAGTTTTAAAAAAAACAAAACAAAACAAGTGAAGTAAGTGGCACACTGCTCCAAGTTTATGGAGAATCTTTTCAATACCAAGAGAGCCACTTCAGGAGCGTGCGGGCAATGCCCTGACGCCCACTTTGACCGACGGATACCTGTGACTGCAGCATCGCCCATTTATCCTCATTCCGATCATTTCAAAATTCAAGCATGAAAGAAATGAGAAATTGAGGAGCGAAATGAAACTTACTATTCTTCTTCGATAATCGACGATTGAGAGAGGCGGCGTGGGAACAACCGATGAGATATACTTGGTTTAATTAACTTTTAATTGTCTAAATCGTATATATTTGTTGAAACTTGAAACACATATTCCGTAAATTTTTTCTATTTTTATCATTGATATTATTTAACGGATATATTTTTTAAAAACATTTTAATATTTTTAAAATGAAAAAAATTAAAAATATGTATTTGAATAAAATTTTTATAAAATAATTTTTAAAAAATAAATTTTGAAATAAATATTTTGAAAAACAAGCGAAAAATGTTTTATAATATTTTTATAATATAAAATATATAATAAATTTTATCAATAAATTTTTTTATTAGATTTATTTTTTTGAATATTATTTTAATATTATTTCTTAATTATAAATCATTTTTTAAAATAATTATCTAAATATTTTTATAAAATAGTTTTTCGATCACAAACTTATCTTAAAAAAACTTTCATAATATTTTTACAAGATTTTTCAGAAACACTTTCATAAAAATATTTTTAAAAAATTTGTTCAATCGAAAGTTTTTTATTTTTATTTTTATTTTTTACTCGTCGGTATCGAAATTTTTGATACTGGACACGAAAAAGGTTTATGAGCTTCATTTTAATATTTAACCCTTTTCCTAAAAATATTATCTAAAAAGTAAATGCAAACCTTGATGTACCATGTGGCGGCAATTTATTGGATGGAACACGAATAACCATAAGCATTGGACCACCCGCACACACATAATCATACCTTGAAATTATATTTTGTTATTTGCTTTCTTATTTTGATTTGGAGCAGATAGAATAGAACCGAGAGAGAGACTCTGCAAAGGAGTCGTCGGTACCATGGCTTACGTTGAGAGAGGTAATTTTAATCTCTAATCTTAGGATTTTTTGATGAATTCCATTTGGTTTGGCAACTCGGTTCCTATTTTATTTGCAGTGCGGACCTTTTCTTCTTATTATCTGTTCGTTGATTGTAATTCTCTTAAATACTTATTGAAGTGCCATCATAGGCTCTGTATTTATGTGTTTGGATTAATTAATTAGTATATGATCATCTGAATAAATTGGTCACTCAATTATTTAAATTGCTCGTGATTTGTCGCGTGTTTTCCAAATTCGGATAATTTGTATTAGGGCATTTTGGAGGTGAGGGATGTGTAACAATTTGTGAAATATTGATCCAGAGGTAGCGGACCTAAAAAAGAGTGAATTTTGCTGCCGGTGAACAATTCAGCTAGATTTTAATCGGAGGACTTGAATCTGTGTGATGGAGAGGGTAGTTAGTTATAAGAAAAGGTCTAAAGTGGTGAAAAGGTTTCACTCATTCGCAAAGTATCTTGAATTTTATTTTAACTGTAAAAAATTAAATGGATTTCACTTAAATATACACACTTTATTTCATTTTTGTCGGCAAAAGGATGTAATCTTTGAAGGATTCGTCTCTTTTTAGATGGAAAGTTTCTCTTGAAGGTTAATTTAATCAACTCAGGAAACGTTTTTGGTGAACCATGATCTCCTTTAGGGCTTATACAGTTGTACAGCTCTTTTGTTTTTCATTGTGTAATACTTAGGTGCTTGTTTGTGTCAAGCATATCATCTGGCTCTGAAGTACCTCGTTCCATGCTTGAAATCGCACATTGTTTGTAAAATTCATTTCTGGATGCTCACTTTTACGTGAGTAATTGAATTTTTACACAAGGGTGTGATGTTGTCATGTCCTGATTGCTAATATAATGTCTCGTTTTTTTGTTGTTGCTTGTAAGAAATTGTGGATTATAAATTTTTTTAAAAAAATTGATGATGTTAATTTTTTTATAATATCAGATGGCCTTAAGAAATGAGATGGATTGATTATCTACAGAATCTATATAATTCAGCGGCATACATATTTAATTTTTTCTGTGATGTACTTTTCATTGGAATGTAGGTGTAGCTAAAAGATAATAGCAGTAATTCTAATTCCAATAACTCCTGAAACATGGGGGAAAATTGAGATTTGAACTTAGAAATCTTCACTGACAGCAACGCAAGTACATATTTCGTTCATAGGAGCAACACCGCATGTTCACCTTGGAAGGAGCGATGATTTCAAAGATTTTCATTTATACCTATGTAATCTGTTCATGTATCCATATTGTTAACATTTTTTTCTGGCTAAATGAATTTTGTTTTCCAGGTGTTGTTAAATCTAAGAGATCACTCTGGCGATTAAAAACAATTACAGATTTCTTCTGGTCCATTATTAATTTCATTGGGGTGTTTTTTACGACAATGCTTTCGGTAATCTATAGCTCCAAATCGAACATTTCCTGTTAATGCTATACTTGCATGCTCATTTCTCCATGCCTTTTATGCAGATGGAAAAATCTGATGCTTACAGAAAAGGATCTGGTGCTAGCAAGAAATGGGATGGTGGTGGTCCAGGAGGTCCTGGAAGTGGTCCTTATGGCGGTGGCCCACGTGGCCCACCTCGAGGAATGGATAATGTTCGTGGGATTGATCACAGTAAGTTTTCTCACCTTAATTGTTCCTTGTTTGAAATAATCTTACCTATATCCCTTGTTTCAAATTTTTACTTCTCCAACGATTTTCCGATTCTCAGACTCCCTTCCTGCTTGTGGCTCTTGCTGTGGAGGTTGAAGCGGCCTAAGACGATCTTGACAATTACTGTCTCCTCTGATACATTTCTGTAACTACGCATTTGTGGATTGTTTCACAGACTTGGTATCTTGTAATCAACTATATGTACGACTCCACGAATTCATACCTCGGTTGAAGTATGTATACACCAACTTAACGTGTTATTGGCTATTTTGTATTGTTATTGAAATTGTTTAGTCTCCTTGAGAGATCTTAGTTTGACATATATATCTACCTCAGCATATATAATCATGTCATATCTGCGTGTTGTCCCCTGATTTCTTTCAACATTGAGAAACCACAATCCAGAACTAACCATCCATCTTCTAAAACAAGTATGTATATGAATTTTACCACATGTTAGCCGCATCCAATGTTTAACCCAACTTCTGTCCTTGATACTTGATGATAACTCTATACATTGATTTGAGACAAGCACTTTAATCTCCATAATTGATTGAACGAATAGTTCGGTGACTCGTGAATGCTTCAGTAAACGATAATTGCACTTATGCAAAATCAAAATTTGGTGGTAGGTATGGCCTAAGTTATGTAGTAGGAGCAGTAGTGCTTGAAAAGTAAATGAAGTTTCCAAATCAATGCAAACCAATCTGACTTTCATCTCGTAAATTTATTTATTTTTAAAAATATCATCTTAATATTTCATTATATAATTTAACACATGGTCCATCCTAACGTGAAGCGTGTCAGGCCTTTGGATCGGCCACTTGGAGGGGTTCAGAGCTTGGCTATATTGATTGCTATTAACTGTATTAATTAATATATTTTGATTTCTAGAGTAGATGAGTTAGGTTTGGCTCCGTTTTTGGATTGTTTATCAAGACTTCTGCGGCTTCTGTAAATAAAACATATCCTGTCAAATATATCGCTGGCTTCAAGTTCTTTATGCGTGATTGATAAAATACACCACACTTCTTGATTGACTAGAATTGAATGAAAGCTGCTTAAAAATGAGGAGTAAAAGATCAATAAAAGCATGATAACTTACGGCGCTCTTGAAAAACACGTTGACCAAACTCCCTGAATCCACGAAGATACGGGCCACTTCATAATTGACAATCATAGCCCTGATAACTAATGCATCATTGTGCGACTTCGCATCCAGGGGCATGTCCTCGGGGCCAAAGGAGATGGTAGGTCCCGAGCGCCTATTCCCGACCTCCATGATTTCCATCCGCCTAAGTCTTGTCTTCCTCGCTCTATTGGAGTCCCCATTAGTAGGTCCTCCCGAAATCATGTTAATAAATCCTCGGGGTTGAGGCGTCCTTTGCTCTCCCCGGTTAAGTTGTTGATCCTGCCCCCGAGGTGTTCTACCCTGACCCGGGGTCCTGCTACTAAGTTGCCTATCGTCCTCCCGACGAGGCATCTTCTCCCACCGACGTGGCTTGTCAGCCACCAGCGCTGTCCGTACGTCGGGATTGTTCTGTAATATTCGCTCCAACTCCTGGTCCCACAGCCGACATTCCGCAGTAGTGTGACCATAGTCCCTGTGGAAATCGCAAAACTTATCAGACTTGGGATTCCTCGGGACCCCGTCACTGCCTCGAGGACGTTGGACGACCTTCCTCTCATCACAGACTTCCAGAGCCCGAGCTTTGCTCACTTTCAAGGGTGTTCGAGTAGTAAATTCTCCCAACAACAAGGGGGGCTCTTGTCTAACCATCCTCGGCTGGGGTCTCTCCGCCCGAGGATCCCGCCCAGCCCGAGGTGGCGGCCTCTGTTCGGTCTTTCTCGAGGACTGTATCTCCTCCACATTAACATACTTTTCTGCCTTAGTCAGAAGCTCATCAAAGGTCTTCGGGGGCTTCTTGACCAGTGACTTAAAGAAATCACCTCCCCTCAACCCCTGGGTAAACGCCCCGATCAGGAGGTCGGGCGTAGCAGATGGCACTTCGATGATGGTTCCGTTGAAGCGCCGAATATACTCCCGAAGAGTCTCATGCTCTCTCTGCTTCACAGTAAACAGATTTAAGGTAGTCAGGGGCTGCTTCTTACTACTGACAAACTGATGGAGGAACGCCTCTTAAGTCAGCCGTGCACGAGAGTAAAATGAGAGCAATATAAGCTGTGTGCGAGAGAGTGCAATAATGAGTGAATGAATCTGAGAGAGCAAACCTGTGGGGTATTTATAGAGGGGCTAAGCAGATGAATCGATTCGCTTGTACGTTTTGTCGAGACGTGGGTGAGATCGTGCGCACGTTTCCCGCAGAATCCGGCCCACGTTCCCCGCTTTTTGCGGAAGTGCTTTAACACGTCGGGCTGGGGTTCTCGGGAGACGTCTCGAACCTAGGTTGTCTCCTCGCGCTATAAGCTCTTCTCCATAACGAAGGAGCTCGGTCGATTCCCGAGCGTGTGGCAAGACTTCGGTGAAAATCCCGAGCTCTATGCACGCATCCCGAGCTCCGAGCTCTATGCGCTTCTCTTGATTGCTTTCGCCTTTGGTGACGTAGGTAGGGTCGATGCTTAGTCCTCGGGTCCCGAGCTACTAATGGGGGGCATCATATATATATATGTATATATTCGATAAATTTGACCTTGCATTATAATTAAGTTGTAAAAACGAAATATGTGAATTATAGTAGACATGCCAATCAATCACTACTTGTTCGAGCAATTTGATGGACTCTTTTCCCTATTGGCCCTAGATCGGACCGATCGGTTCAATCGATAACGATCGCTTATCCACTACAATTAATGGAATGTAACTCTGTTCCGGTTTGTTGACATGTTGAACCGGTTTTCAATATTGACTGGTCCAACCCGTTTTCAATATTTTTTTAAAATTTGATTTCTTATTATTTTAATATGTAAAAGTAATGTTTGACTTATATTCACATAGTTATTTTGGATTTGTACCAACAAATATATTTTTGTCAATTTATAAAAAATTTAGATTTTCAAAAATTTAAAACATATTTTGCATTATATCACATTAATATTTTATTAACATAAAGTTATTTCAATTTCTGGACCGCTTTTAAAAAGTTAGACCGGTTCGACCACGAAAAACATTGATCTTCCACCGTGCAATGAAATTTAATCTCGCTTGGACTTTCTATAAATAGTTTAGGGAGAATTCCGCTACTACAAAAATATAATATTATCAATATACATAATTCACAATTGAAATTGTTTTAAGGGTTGCTTTGAGTACATGAAAATGAGCAGTCACCAATTGGCCAGAGGCTCAGTTTCCGATATATGTATACATCAACAACTTAGACTTATTCCTTTTATTTTCTTCTCAAATATTTTGGTGAGGTTACAAAATAATGGTCCATGCATAACATGAGGTTGCTATATTTTCCATCTTTGAGAACACCAAGGCTCCATTTGGACACGTTTTATAAAAACGTTTTTATTGTTTTTAAAGTTAAAAAAACTTAAAGTATGTGTTTGGACAAGATTTTATAAAATGTTTTTGAAAAATATTTTTAAAAACTAGTTTTGAATACACTTTTTGAAAAACAAGTGAAAGATGTTTATAATGTTTTTAGAATACAAAATATAGGTAAATTTTATGCGAATGGTCAATTATTTTGTTATATTAATCATTCAAATGCTATTTTAATATTATTTCTTAATTATAAATCATTTTTTATAAAATAGTTGTGCAAACACATACTTATCTTTAAAAGAACTTCCAAAACGTTTTGAAAGAATTTTTTAAAAACACTTTTATAAAAATATTTTTATAAAACGTGTCCAAACGGAGCTTGAGTTTTCAAACCATCATTTTTAACTGGAATGGTATTTAGTGTGACATTTCATGATATTAATTAACGGCAACCACCTAAACATCCCACAGAGGCAATTAACTATCTACCGTCATCTATACATTTTATATGCTGAATAGTATTAATTACTCATAAATATATAATTAAATTCAACTTGCAACTAGTTAGTTGAATAGTATGTTTTAATACGAGGCTACCAAAATTTTATCCTTATTCTTTTCTGAGTTAGTGTAACGTCTGCTGTAAAACATTTGATTTTACGGCCACTTAATCTATTGATAATCTCTATCTAGATTTTAAATTTTATCTAAATTTGTGATATATGTAATGTTGATGGATATTTTTTAGACAGACTACATCAATTATATATTTAGAACTTGTTCAAATTGATCAACTGATTTTAGCTGGGTCATATTAAATTCAAGATGAAGAAAATATATTTTTCATGAATATAAAAGTTGGTGCATATGCGCTACTACGTAACGTATCTTCCCTCCATGTATGCACAATATATATATATTATCACGCAAAACTCTCCAGCCATAACTTTTGGAGCATCTTTATATAGATACATGTTAAAGGGGAAACAAGAAGTACGTGAATCATAAAGCACCCACCTAGATTCACCGAAATATGGAGGTAGAGAGAGTGCAATCCATTTCCCACCTGTCCAAGCACGCGGGCACGATTCCTCCGGAGTTCATCAGATCGGAGAACGAGCAGCCGGCGGTGACCACCCTGCACGGGGTGTCGCTGCAAGTCCCGGTCATCGATCTCCATTCGAACGATGAAGAAAACCTGGTGAAACTCGTGGCTGAAGCCAGCAAAGAGTGGGGGATTTTCCAGGTGGTGAAGCATGGAATCCCCGATGAAGTCATCGCCAAATTGCAGAGCGTCGGTCGGGAATTTTTCGAGCTTCCGAATGAAGAGAAGGAGCTGGTGGCGAAGACTAGTGAATCTGGGATAGAAGGGTATGGGACTAGCTTGCAGAAGGAGGTTGAGGGGAAGAAGGGATGGGTGGATCACTTGTTCCATAAGATATGGCCTCCGCGGGAGATCAACTATAGGTTCTGGCCCAAGAATCCGCCGGAGTACAGGTAAGTTGTTTGTCTTTTTGTTTTTTTAATAACACCATGTTTGAAATGTTGATTAAAATGATATATCTTCCAACAAATAACTTGAAAAATGTACGTAAAACGCTGGTCACTGAACATAATGTAAAGTAAATTTTTGAGTCACTATTTGCATTATTTATCACCAATAATAGGTCCAAGATCTTTTTTTTCCCTTTTTGTCTTTCTCTATAAGCTAAAAAGGGCTTTTACTACGTGAAGATTACAACCATTTCAACAAAAGTAGAAGTATTCTAAATTAATTTAAAAAGTTTTTCAAAATTTCGCCTGAAACTGATATCGTTTAAGCCGCATTTAATCTTTCTTGGAAATTTGACTTAAGATAAATTCCACTAAGCTAGTTATAATCCAGTCCAGAAAAATATATATATATATATATATATATATATATATATAGATGGAATTTATTTCGCATCAATTACATCATTACATATTTATTTAAATCAATCAAATTTTTAATTATTTATCTCAAATCAAATAAATCATTAATATAAAATTATAATATTATCTATTATAATTTTATTTTTATTATATATTAATTTTTATAAAAATTAAAAATATAATCATTTTCTCTTAAAATTAATCAATCGTACGAACGATATTACATTTATCATATTATTATTTTCTAACACAATTATATTATAATCATATTATTTATTATTAATATATAATCTCATATTTGGATAACGGCACCAAACTTTACCTTGGCTCACTGTCTTGAAAGAACATTTTCGATTTTGCCCACTCACTTGTGACGCCATCTGACACAATATAATATGTTATGTTATGATACTTTAGTAATAAATATATCTGAAAATGGTAATAAATATGTGCCTGGTGGGGTGAATGAAGTCCAATTAATTAATCTGGGATGAGAGAGCTCTGAGTGGTGGAGTTGTAATCCATCTGTAGGGTCAAGAGAATTGACTGGACTAACCAATAACTGATTCGTTTAAATACATCCCACACCTTCAGTTTTGGAATTATATATTACATATAAAGAAATAAACTAAACTTGTAGAACGCCAAAGACTTAAAATACACGTTTTGAAAGTCACCTGTCTCCACCCAAGAGTCAAGACTGAATAAACTTGATAGGAACAAAGCATGAATATTCTTCGAAGGGCCATACATTAGATTATTTGAAATAAATGCTAACAACAGATGAATATGTTTGTGCAGAGAAGCAAACGAGATGTATGCAGAGAGACTGAGGGAAGTCACAAACAAGTTTTGTTGAAGTGGCTATCACTAGGCTTGGGGTTGCAAGGGCATGAACTAAAGGCCGGGGTAGGTGGGGACGACGCCGTTTTCTTAATGAAAATAAATTTCTACCCTCCCTGCCCGAGGCCGGACCTGGCTTTGGGAGTGGTGGCGCACACCGACATGAGCTCCATCACCATACTCGTGCCTAATGAAGTACAAGGACTACAAGTCTTTAGAGATGGCCACTGGTATGATGTCAAATACATTCCCAATGCTCTCATTGTACACATTGGGGACCAAATTGAGGTACGTGAGTATTAACAAATTTTTAATGGACATTTTGCCCATAGTCAGAAAATCTAAACAACCTGCTACTATCATATAAGAGGATTCTACCCTATGGTGGGTGCCGTTTGCAAGTTAGTGAGAAAAGGTCCCCTATTTTTTGCTTAGAAAATTAGCCTCTGTTAGGACAAAATTTTTTTAAAAGCAAAATTTTTTAAAAAACATTTTTATAATTTGCTTTTAAAAAAATTTGACAAATATTTTGAAAGTTATTGTAAGAGTAAGTATGTGTTTTGCATAACTATTTTATAAAAATAGTTTTTAAGTTAAATATAACGTTTGGACGACAGTTTACGATATATGTGATGATGGATTTTTTAGAACAGTGAGTAATTTTGAAGTCGGGTTCGATTTGTCCCAATTTGCCATATACTGTTTTTACCAAAAAAAAAAACCATCTTTCATCTGTTTTCAATCTAAAGAACATTTTTCAAAAATATTTTGCAAAAAATTTGTCGAAAAATATATTTTCGATTTTTTCGTCTATAAAATGGTAAAAACATTTTTAAAATTATTGTCAAACGCACCGTTAGTTTTTGAACTTGTATGAAACCCACTTTATGTTCGGCCTACGATCAAGTGGCAGGATTCTACCCTCTCGGTGGGTGCCGTTTGCTTAAAAAAAATTAGTTTTGAGCATTTATAATAATTGACATCTGCTTCTACAAAAATACTTATGATAACGAGTTAATAAAAAACTCATTTATTCATCAAATAATATACATACCTAGTATTCACTTTTTAAAAAGTATAATTTTTTGCTCATGGTCAGTAGAAAACATGTGTCTGTAAAAGCTTATTTGAAGCCAGTGATTTGTAACTCATCTAGCACGAAGGTCTGAGTTTGAGATGAGATATCAGATTCGAGATCCAGTCATCACAATCTCCACCCCCATTCAAGAGAATAATTTTTTACGGTGCATAGAAAACCTTTCCACCTATAGTGATGGCAGCGGGGCGGGGCTGGGCCTGTTTTGCCATTACCATCCCGTCCCCGAATAATTCCATACTATATATATACGATTACATATTATTATTACTCAAAAATATATTATTAAATAACAATATATATATGCATATAAATGTTATTAGATTATTACATAATTTGGAAGATTTTATTCATATAAATATGTATGAAATAATAATGATAACATGTTTTTATTAAATAATAATAATAGTATTACTTTTATTATATATATATACACACACACATATATTATTGGAGCGGGTTCCAGGATTTCAGGGATGGGGGTGCTATTACCATCCCCATCCCCATTTGATTCGGGGATAGAAAATATTCCCCATACCAACCTCATTTCGATTTTTCCCCACGAGCCCCCAAAACCGCGAGGAAAATTGTCATCCCTACCCACCTACCTCATGTTGATTTTAGTTTGCCTATTTGTATGGACAGATACTAAGCAATGGAGAATACAAGGCTGTGCTTCACAGATCCACAGTGAACAAAGACCAAACCAGGATGTCTTGGCCTGTTTTCATAGAGCCTCCTCCAGAATTTGAGGTTGGTCCAATTGCTGAGCTTTGTGCCGATGGCCCATCAAAATATAAGACCAAGAAATATAAAGACTACGTTTATTGCAAGCTTAACAAGATTCCTCAGTGATCCAATTATGTAATCTTTAATAATAATCGATATCATGCAGGGTTTGTCTTGTGATTCAGATCATCCTTTATATTGAAAAGAGTTGGCATGTAAACTCTTTTACATTGTGCAGAAACTTATTTGCCCCTTTAATCTTTCTATCCATTTATTAATATATCTGCTGTCTAGAAGTAATGAAATTATCAGATAATAGCTTATCCTTTAGTTGTTTTAGTAAAGCTTCTTTATATTACTAGGTAGTAAATTTTGAGTGCATATTTAAAATCCATTCACCGATAAGAAGGTCACTATTCTCCCTTAAATCCAAAGTGTCGATCCCAACACATTTCAATATATTATTCCCATCTTCAGATTTAACTTGTCAAAATTATTTATTTGAAAGAAATATGTATAATTTTGAAAGAAAAAGTCTAAAATCCCATTCAAGCGACAGCTGCAACCATAAGAAAAGGACAAGACATGCTTGGAACTTGAAATCAATAATAGGGAGAATAAAATTTTTCTTAGTTTTAGTCTTCTAGATGATTAGACATTGTATTATGTGAATATGCATCACATACCACCTACTACGCAATGTCTTCTAGTTCGAGCACAAATATAGGTATCTAGTAATTTGGTGTATAAAGTGTTGGAATTGAATGAAGTTGGGCTTCCTTTAGGGCCACAGTGAAAAAGAAAATAATGTGGTTGTGTCCCACATTGATTTAATAATGCAATTGGGGTTAGTTTACATAATGTTTTGATGTAATGAGTCGTAAGATTGCCTAGTGGATAGACTCTTTCTCATGCGTATCTGTGTTGGATGGGGTGTAAATCAAGGTCCCGATTTGCACTGGAAAGGCTTGACTCGCGTGCTTCCGCGACCTGGGCCCCTCCGTCGAATATCGGACCGGTCCGGACCAAAAATGGTCACACATAAGTCTAACCCCGCTTTTGCTAAATTTTTCCTTTTCTGTCCCGTGACACAAATTGTACTGATTGTGTATTCAATACAGCATAGTAGCTCAAGTGGTACCAGGGAAGGTGAATGTTGGGCATTAAGCCTGGTAAACCAAGTTCGATTCCCTGGAAAGGCAGTTTAACCACACTTCCAGGGGTGTGGGTAGTCCTATGAGTGTAGGGTCCACTCTCATGGCTCAAGAAGGAGCGGGGTGGGTCCTCACAAAAAAAGGCACCTTTTTTTCCCTATATATACGACCAACATTCTTCATGCCAAAACACAACACTTTCTCCATTCTCTACACGTTTGCACTTTGATTCAGTGAAGGTGCGGTTCACTTTGCCGATATAGTGTAGTCTCGTCCTTTCGGTTACCTGCTCGGTTCCATCGTTATACCTTGGGAAACATATACCACGTGCAGCTTGGTCCTGGGAAGCACTCGGACGGGGTGAATCTGTTTTAAGGGAATAATGTTAGAACACGTCCTCGATTTACTTTCTATTGCTGACACTGTTTTCCATTCGCTTATTTCTTGTCTATCTGTAGTGTGTATATTATTGTCCCTCTGGTTCACGAACATAAAGAAATAATTAAGCTAGCAAAATATGTCTGTTTCTCTGAGAATATACACAACTCTTATGTAAACCGATATTCGGGTAGCGGTTGCACTAGCTTTGGCTTTCCGTTTTTATTTCCTGATTGCTGGTGTGACACTGAATATACTGATATAATATTGAGAAATACCGATCTGTCATAAAAAATGCTGACGAAGTTATATCAGTATTGATTGTAATTTTTGAAAAATAAAATTTAGTATACGAAAACCAAAACTTTGAAAACTCAATGGACCGTTAGAAAACAAATCATTTCCCATATATACCATGTCCCGATTCCATTGTCCCTCCACAGCACGAAAGGGACATGATGGGGCAGTCGGAAATCACATGAAAGATTTGTGAGTCGACTTTGGTTGGTTGAAAAGCGAAATAAAAAGACGGTGGAGCGGGCCAGAAATAGGGTCCAGTGCCATGTGCCTTATCCTCACTGAGTGTGGCGCAGGCCTGAACTGATGATCAAAGATTTTGGTTCTCTGCATCATATGCATACAATTTGTGTAACTCCAAGACCTGGATGGATTTTAGGTTATGGTAACCAGGTTCAATGGATTAGCTTGTTTGTTCTTTCATGTTATCGCATGCCGAAAGGTCGATAGGGACTTGTGTGTGTTAGTGTGGGGGATGGGTCTTTTCGTTTCTTTATTGCCTTGAGTTCAGCAAAAGGACACACACATATGATGATATTTCTATGCTTGGTAGGTCTTCGTCTCCAAATATATGTCCGTGAGATAGTAAGTACATATGGTTCATACTACTACTTTAATGTGTTAGTATTAGATACGCACTTTGATTTGATTGAGTTTTATTTTTATAGTTAAAATATTTTTTGTTTATAGTTTTTAAAAAAGTGTTGGTTGCTTGCAAACCAACTAGTCGATGTCAATGGCCAGATCCATTGGAGAAATCGCCTGACAAAGATTTGACAAAAATTAGGAAAAAATTCCGTGTCGTTTGACTCGACATCACACGTGGGTTCTATTTTCTAAACATTTGACAGTCACTACACGAAAGGATCTTTTTTTTTAATAAAGATAAAAGGTATTTTCTTTTGCATAAAAGAAAAAAAGTTATTGTTGCAAGATCCCATTCTCACCAATTATTATTTTTTTCCCAATTCCATGGATTTTATCTATAAATAAAACATTCTATTATGTTATTGCTTTCATTTTTTTTATAAATTAATGTAAACTGATTGTTTACTCTTTGATCCAACTTTGAAGGAAAATATAAATTCTTTGTCAAATGGATAGTCAATTTCATTTCAAACGAAGTGCTAAATAAAGAATTCGAGAAAGGGTGAAATATGATAACGCAAAGCAGAAAATAGGTGAAACATTACATATAACATAAAGACTTATACAAGACGGATCGTAACTATGAAAAAATATTATTATTCATATTAAAAATATTATTTTTAATCGTATATATGAATTTGGTCGAATATTCCTCAAAATTAACCAGACCAACGAGAAAGTATCATTTTTATATCAAAAACATTATTTTTCTTCATACTAAACATATAACGCTCGAATTGTCTCACATATATTAAGGGAAATACATTTGACCTCTTAATTAACACCACATAACGTACACATACATGTTAAAAGGAAATCATTACAAGAAAGAGTAATTAGGAAGAAAAGATCATGTTACAAATGACCCTCTTTTTAACACACTTAATTCTCATATGTATATATATTCTAGTACCATCAATAATCCTTGATCACATATAAAATACTAATCTGACCAACAATCAAGCTTTATGCTTGGGACATTGGTAACATTTGGTAAAGAGTCCAAAAGTATCAATCTGACGAACAAAATTGACCATGCTAGCCCATCCTCCAAATCCAAACCCTAGAATAAAAACCCATGCCACCACAAATACGTTCACCGAATACGAGCCAACCCATCCTCCAACAAATTTTGGAGGTCTCTCCACTGCGTTCTGTCGAATAAAAGTTTTATTTAAACATTGAAATTAGTACTGGAAATCAATGGCCAACCAAGAGTTTTCAAATCTACACTTTTCGAGTATTATATAAAAGGCATTCTTGAGAGATTTTTTAAACCCAACTTTATTTTTCGTTCCAATAGATTTTTTTGATTGTGGGGATGTAGGAATTCAAATGCGCTGTCTATTTCCTTATCTGCCTAACATCAAACTGATGATAAAGCTAAACCAAGAACTGCGAGATTCAAGTATGAATTTATTGAAGAAAAAAAAAAATTAATACTTTCTCCAAAGAGCTTTGTTCCTCTTGATAAAACGTTAGGCAAAAAGTTACCTCTCTGGCAGAAGCAGAAGCAAAAGTGATCATGTGAGCCATTGCTGGAATTATGTACACAGTGAAGCTAACAAGCAAAGATCCAACAGTTGAGTTAATTGGTCCAAAGAATGGAAATATAATGGCTAGAAACCATATCGGAATAACCACTGGTAATCTCGCTATGGCACGTTTGAACAAGCTTTTGGTTTCGTGTACACCAATGAACTTCTCCCACACAAAGTACAGAGGGGTGCAAGCGAATCCAAACGTAATAAACTGAAAAAGAAAAAAACATACAGTTTTATTCAATCGCGACACTACTTAATCAAATCACTTGCCTACATGCATGATACGAGCATAGAAGTTAACAGAAATTCGATAGTCTGCTACGATCATGCTCGAATTTTACCTGATGAATGAGCATAAGGACTACAGCAGTGTCTCGAAATCGAGTTCTTGGTAGCAAAGCCAAGGCATTGGACCGGTTGAGGAGCATGTCTCCGAAAGCCCAGTAAACAGCACTGGCTGATGGCAGGGTTAAAGTCAACACATAAATTGTTGCAATCAAGTATACTAGCTTGAACTTCTGTGGCTTCCACATTGCGTGCATTATTTCCCTATATAAGTAGTTGAAACAAAGAGCAATAAAGTTCCAAAGTTCAGTTTTTGTATATAAATCTCTAGCAAGGACTTCTGAAATCATACAAATTATCAAGTTTTATGATAAGTAAATGGATTAAACATCAGAGTCATGGTATAGATATTTTTCAAAAATGTTGTGTATAAAAACTTAGTGGGAACTTACACTGTCACAGCATGGCCCCCAAATGTATAAAGAATATTTGTAGCCCCAGTAAAGTACAGAACCATTTTGGCAGGTCCCGAGTGCTGCACGCCCTCAACCTTAATATAATTCATAATAATGTACATGTCCATCAATCGAAAAAGAAACCAAATCGATCGAGATTCGAGGCATATATATGGTAATATGATCAGCAAATATTGAATAGGAAAAAAAAAGGAAAAATTTACCTGTCCATGGATAAGGGACGCTATGGTCAGGTACCAGGCTGTGTAAGTTGTCATAATTAGGCCAAAAAACGACCAAACTCTGTAGTTGTGGAATGAAGGAATGAAAACAGTAGTGGCACAACATGCTCCAAACACGTATGTCCAAGTCCTCTTATCAAGATTGTCATTTATGTAATAGATGTTACTGCAAATCCCAAAAACAAAATTAAACATGAACACAGAATTAGTACAATGATTAAAAGAAACATTGATATCCTACAAGGCTCCATTCAGACGATCCCTCATCATGAATTATATGGTACTGTGTTGATACAGTCCAGAAAATCTCTCAAAGCAAGTGTAGACCCAAAAACATATAATTGGAATTTGTAGAAATATTATGTATAACTCGATCGATCCATGTGAAAAGTACCTCGCACATGCTATGAGTTGAATGACAGATCCAAATAGAAGAAAAGTGCAGTTGAAAAAGAGGCCTATGTTTCTCCAGTGCTTTCCAAGTAACCCGTCAAGAACCTCAAACCACTGCAGAAAACAACCAATATTTATTTCACATGTGATGAAAACTAGACAAGAAAATTGTCGAGTAGAAAAAATAACTAAACCCATACTCAGATAAAGAAAAACGCGAAAAACAGAAAAAAAAATGTAAAAGTTCAAAATCATAAGATATGTAAATGTTTTAACCACTAATCAGAATAATACCTGAATTACATGGTTCCTGAAATCAACCTT
This sequence comes from Dorcoceras hygrometricum, assembly GCA_001598015.1. Classification (NCBI taxonomy): domain Eukaryota; kingdom Viridiplantae; phylum Streptophyta; class Magnoliopsida; order Lamiales; family Gesneriaceae; genus Dorcoceras; species Dorcoceras hygrometricum. Next base: position 153,472 of record KV006334.1, read on the forward strand.
CTCCCTCTCCTTCCTAGTTCTGTATTCTACATAGAGAACACTGATAAGGTAAGCTGTCCAGCTTCCCATTAAACCATAGAAGAGTTGGAAGATAATCCCGGACACCATCCCAAGTTGTGAAAATGAATAAGGCAAAGTCAGCAGTACTTGCGCTACCTGCACATGTATAATTTAGTTATCTTCATCAAACATCGAACCTTTTTCATTCCATACGATTGCTGCAAGAAAGTACAGTATGAATCAACATAAACACCCGCAAAATGAATGCTTAAAAAATGTGCCTGATTAGAAGCGCAGCTAAACCATGCATCATAAACTGAGCCACCATGCCAAAACAGCGTCGAGAACTTGCTCTTCGTGGAGCTGGATTTGGTTTCTTCTTCTTTCTCCATTTCGACGTAGTTTCCGGCAACTACCGTCTCCACTTTCTCCGAAGCCATGGTTATCGAACGTCAAGTGTTTCTCTCTTTTCTGTAGTTCCTTGTGTTATATATATTGTTGTTCCTAGCCTATATATTGATGTATATATTGAGGAATGAGATATTTTCTTTTTATTATGAAAAACATTTATGGTGTAATTATTAGCAGTTGATTTTTTTTTTTTTAAAAGTTGACCAGTATCTTTCAGGCAGATTATTATATGTAATTAATAATTGAATTTAGTGAAAATACATGCTTAAATAATTATCACAATTTTGATATTATATGAATTAAAATTTGAAATGCTATATAAAATGTATATACCAATTGAGATAAGACATAAGAGAATATTCTATTGTCAATTTCATTTATAGCATAATTATACTGTTTTCATGGTTTAAACAGATTTTAGTTTCAGTTTATATCGGGTATTTTCCTTTGGTATTTTTATACCAGGCCCGATATACTCTCGGTACTCAAAATCTTTCAAGAACATGGGTTATTACAACTTTAATCTTATTTAGATCACGGTTTGGCAGGACGTGCTGTCTCGTTGATTTTTAATATGTTGTTGATTTTAAACGTGTACTCTATGTTCCATGCTGTCCTCTGTGCAAAGCAATCTGATTTGATTCTTTCGGAAAAATATTCTTAAAAAGTAATAGAAAAATGAAAAGATATTGAAAAGGCATATATTACTTTATATCAATTTTTGAAAAAACAAATGAATATTTTTCGAAAAATAAAAACCTCATAATTATTATGTTAATGAACTTTGATTAAAAAAAGTTTAATTGTTTTTGAAAAAAAAATTGGATTAGGTTTTGTTTAAGTACACTTCTCACCAAAAAGTTGGAAATATAACACTTATATAAAATTTTATATTTTATTTAATATTTCAGATAATATCAAAATATTAATATAAAAAATAATAAGAAACTCAAAATTATCACAGAAATTAAATGAAACAATATGATCACTGCATAGATTTAAGTGTAGTTTATATTTTCAAAGACATTTAAAATTTATACTAAGGTTCTATTTAAAATGCAAAGTAACAATGTCAAATTACGGATAGTAACTATAACCAAAAAATTCATGATCATTTCTCACTAAAAATTTGGATTTTTGAATATATATTATTTAATATTTTAGATATTAAAAAAAGCTCGATGTTTATTTAAACTAAATGAAATAATCAATGCAAATATTGAAATGTAGTTTATATTTTCAAAAGATTCAGATTTTAATTTTAAAAATAAATAAAAGACGTTATATTTAAGCCAATTCTAATCACAGATTATATTTTTAAAATTTTAATCTCACAGTTAAGGAGTGTGGGCCTGACCTCGCATGGACGCACGAGCGGGATGGTCCACCACAAACACTTTCGAGCCCAACTAATACGTGGACAGTCATGAATACACGCAGCACAATGTACAAATTATTATTATAAAAAAAATGACAAAGAAAAATTACTATTTTTTTTCTTTTTGTAATATTGAGAGAAAAATTATTTAACCTAAATTAATGGGAATATGGAGAGTATGATTATTTAGGGATAGGCCAAGTGCTGAACATCATTAATCACACGTGGGCCAACTCATTCCCAAAAGAAATACCTATCCCGACGTAATCTACACAATACCTTTTTTCAAATTAACAATTACCTTTCTCGACCTTTTATTGGAAACTATTTTTTTGGTTCGTATATCATTAGATTTATCTTGTGATATATATACTTTGATGAGTTCATTTTAGATGTTGGATTAATCCATTGAATAAGATCGGCCCCGGATTCTTCAAGCTTTAGACTCATTATAAATGGCTTGCAAATCTTTAACAAACTGTCTTGATATTTGCAGGAAAATTAGTGGATCAGACGACTGATCATGTCTAGCCAATAGCCAATGTCTCTATATCTTGATTACCGTAAGATTGGTTCACCCTCCCTTTAATTTATCTCCGAATTAAGCTCTGCTTGTCTTAAAAGAGAAAATTTAAAATTCATTACATTAGTTAAAATGTAACGGGTTCACGACCTATTGTTGAATGAAATGGAATTAGAATCCATTATAACTTGCGGCAAAAGGTAACGAAAAGAATAAAACACCTCCTTTTTTTAAAAAAAAATAAACAAATAAACTAAGTAATTCTTCAAATTTCACTTCCCTTACATGCACGTATTCTTGATCTCCATGTCTTTCCTATGTCCATGCATGCAATATTTAGTGCTGCATTTGCCTTCTGCTATCACTTCAGTTTTAGAGCTCCAAATTAGAAAATTAAATATGGCAGCATCGAAATTTTTTCATGAATCGATAATTTTATGCCTTTTACTGCTTCTGGTTACGGGTACGTACTACTAATTGTTTACTGTTCCTTTCTATGTAGAAATTATAGATTGTGAAATTGGGGTTTAAATTTGATCATGCATGCATGAGCAGGGCTGCGATTTTCAGAATGCACGAGAATTTTCACCATAGTAAACTACTGCAAGGAGACGATATGGCCAGCCATCACGCCCGGCGAGAACTTCGGCGGGGGCGGATTCTCACTCAAGCCTGGCCAGACAGAAGTACTTGTCGCCCCAGTTGGTTGGTCAGGCCGCATATGGGCTCGAACCGGCTGCAACTTTGACCGGAGCGGAAACGGCCCCTGCCAAACCGGTAGCTGCGGAACAACTCTGAAATGCGGTGCATCGGGCAAACCACCTGCCTCATTGGCCGAGTTCACGCTGGCTGGCTTGGATTTCTATGACGTTAGTCTTGTCGACGGCTTCAACTTGCCGATGACCGTGACACCGATAAATGGGAGGGGAAACTGTAGTGTTGCAGGTTGTTTTTCAGACTTGAGGCAGACTTGCCCAGCTGAACTGGCCGTGAAAGGGGGCGGAAGGACTGTGGCTTGCAGAAGCGCCTGTGATGTGCTCAACACAGATGAGTATTGCTGCCGGGGGGTGTATGGGAATCCGGTTACATGCCAGCCTACGTATTATTCGAGGATATTTAAGCAAGCTTGCCCAAAGGCATATAGTTACGCGTATGATGACCCGACCAGTATCTTTACATGTTCCGGGACCGACTATGTCATCGCATTCTGCTCATCAAGGTACATAGATATACTTTGCCACATCCCTTTATTTTTTGTCATCAAATTCCATGCATTGATTTCCATGGTGATGGGGGTAATATTTTGCAGGGGTCAAACTATGTGCACATATCACAACCAGAAATTGGCGTGCAGTGGATCAGTGGGATCTAGTCCCCGGTATGGATTGGGAATAACATTTCTTGCTTTCATAGTCGCAAGTGCAATTTGGCATATGTTATAAGTACTTAATACGCATAAGTTTTTGGAATTTATTTGATGGATTCAACCTGTGGCAGAACGTTTGATTGTACCGACGTAGTCTCGGAAAAATCACAATGAACTCGCCTTGAGTGTACATATGACTAGGAATCCCGATATATAGTGACTTCCAAGTACGTTGAGTGGATTTTCTCATCTGCCTTAATTGAATTACTACTAGCCCCAATTCTGGGTAAAGAATGTGTAGAGAGAATCACCATTTATCTCCTACCGTTGGGAGCTTTAGCCTTGCTCAACTCAGCAAGTTCTTCGATAAGCTTCCGTTCTTCCCCGCTTACACGTTTTGGAATCTCAACTTGAACTTTCACCAACTGGTCACCCCTCATATTGTTTCTGTTTAGAAGGGGTACGCCTTTCTTTGCCATAACAAGTGTCGTTCCGGGTTGAGTGCCTGATGGAATTTTAAGGTCAACCATCCCATCCACAGTAGGTACCTTCACAGTTGTTCCTAAAATGGCATCTACATATGAAACCTTGCAAGTGTAAAGGATGTTGGTGTCATCCCGTTTCAGAACCGAGTCAGCAAGAACATCTATTATCACAAAAAGATCTCCGGGTGGCCCCCCCCTCTGTCCAGCATTTCCTTCTGAGCGAACCCTCAAACGACTTCCAGAATCCACCCCCGCTGGAACTTTCAAGCTGATACGCTTTGACTTTCTCACTCGACCATCACCATTGCATGTGTTGCACGGAGTAGCGATTTCTCCAGTTCCACCACATGCAGAACATGTCATGACTTGTTGGAAGACGCCCAGAGGGGTTCTTGCTGATGATACCACTTGCCCTTGGCCACCACATGTGGTACACTTGGTTGCCTTTGTTCCCGGTTTCGCCCCTGATCCATCACAGGTGCTGCAGCTATCGAGACGGGTTATGTCAATCTCTTTCTCCACACCAAATACAGCATCTTTGAAATTTAAAACCAGATTATATATCTGGTCTTCACCTTCTGTTGCTCGGTTCCCAAAGCCTCTTCCTCCCATTCCCATGCCACCCATTCCTCCAAATAATGACTCGAATAGATCAAATGGGTTGCTGAAATCCTGTTATTGAAAGGAAAATACTTTCAAGTGTTCATATAAAGAAAGCAACTATTTAGCTATACTACATGTTTAACTTGAACTCAAGGTCTTTAGCAATTCAAATAAGCAACTTTTGCTTCATTTCTATGATTTTCACTTTCCTATCAGGCGAAAACAACGAACGAAAGAGTTACCCCCACTCCTGAACCACCGCCTTTAAGCCCGGCTTCCCCATATTTGTCATATATGGAACGTTTCTCGTCATCTGATAAAACCTGTAAAAATTAATACCCAATTTTTTAGATTCTATAAGCCACCATGCATATAGCCTACACAACTGTCAAACAGGAACTGTAAGGATGAAATATGCTACCTCGTAAGCATTACTAATCTCCTTGAATTTCTGTTCGGCTCCTGGCTCTCTGCAGTTGAAACAACATTTCAATAAACAAGATTGCGCCTCAGCCATATCACATAAAGACAATTATCACAAGGGAAACAATAGAGTGATGAAGCTTATATAGAGTCCTCCAAACCATTACACTAATTGTCCTAAATTATTAAGTTCTGTATCTTGATATCTATAGGGTCCACAAAAATTTATGCAGCACTATCTGTGGCAAACTTCTTCCACCACAATGATGACTTGTTCAAGGACTACAAACACCTGTTCTAATCTTCCGTGGTACTCCATAGCATATGCTAGGATCCAGGGCTCTGAGATAACATGATAATGGTTTAACCATAGTTTCATTAAATACGATGGTCTTGACATGAAAAGTGAATGATCATTTGGCCTTTTTGCTACATATAGACCAGGAAAAACACCTATGAGTCGTCTTCTTCGGAAAATTTACTTCAAATTCATTATTTGTCGAGCTCTTTGTGAAAAGCCAACGTAACCAAAAAATGCCAATTCATAGTTGAACGCATTAAAACACAGAAGAACAGCTTACTTGTTCACATCTGGATGATAGCTCCTTGCAAGCTTTCTATACGCTGAAAAAGAAAGAAAACTAATGAAACCCAATTCTAAATTTTCCTTCAAGAAGATAAAGAAACAAATAAACATATTTGAACCCAAAGAGGTCACCAATTCCAATGGACTATCAAGCAGATGAAGAGACAGAATCTGAATATAAACAGGAAAAGAGATATGGTTCATGGAACTCATTACAAGCAGCCTTTCATGGAATAAAATCACAAAGCTGATGATTCTAAACCCAGATTCTGTTGAGGCTGTTTCAAAATAAAACTAAAGGCGGCACAAATCAAAGAAAAACGAGTAATCAGGGAGAAAACATAAGAAAGTTAGGTCAATGAAAATATTTCAAATATCAGTTATCAGATTTTTCAATCAGTTTCGGAGTGAAAGCAGAACAATGCATGATGTAAATAGTGGGATAGAAGTCAAATGTCACGGTTATATTTTCACATCTTCCAGTTCAAGGAAATTAAAATGAACTGCCAAAATAAATTTTATTGAAATAAAGGAACCTATTTCGTACCCAATTACAGTGGGCCTAGACCGAAAAGGGCAACAAAGGTCTAAGTCTCCTATATTTGGAATTAATTAGGAAAATCTAGAATTAGAAGAAAAACAAATAGAGATGTGTTATAGGGGATAGTACATTCATGCTTGTTGCGTTGCTAGTCTAGCTTGGGCAAGAGACAAGGAGACTGAGTATTTCCTCGAGAAAAGGGATAGGGTAGAGGAATTCCTCTTCTTCCTTGTATTTGCGTTCATTGTAATCAGAGGATTCGTTTTTTATATTTTCATATACATTAAAATATTTGTGATTGTGGTCATATCGAAAACACTCCATCCCTTTTTTTCTTACAAGTATGTTGACAGAGAACATCAACCTCCTGACAGACTAGAAAAAGGTGGTGGTTGATAATTCAAGTGATTTGGACACGGGGAGGAGATCCACATGATTTGCACGCCAGCAAGACATGAACAAGTTGATAACAAGGACACAAAGTAAGAAGGAAAAAGAAGAATAGTAGAGAACATAAAGGAGTGAAGGTAACACTCACCACTTTTGATTTCTGACTTGCTAGCGTTTTTAGACACACCAAGCACCAAATAGTAATCCTGTTTGTAAGATGTTATTAATAAACACTTCTGCATGTAAAAAGCATGAAGAACACATGTTGTCCACTCTCTTATATACAAAAATAAATTATGTAGAGAAGTTATCATACAAGGTTAGCTGCACTAGTCACACTCGAAAAATCTCTTCCAGGATGATATTGTTCTAAACTCTTAAATTGGTCCGATGTTGACTATAAAATATTCATATCATCAGAAATCAAGCAAGAGCACCATATAAGAATTTTTTGTCTCCTTTTTGCGTCATCAATGATCACCTTCGATTTCTTTCAAATATCACCATTTGAACTGTTTGAATAACTCTTTTTGTCCATTATCTAAAAAATTTAGACTTTCATTACTTACCAAATTTAATTTATCAAAAAACATTTTGCAATCTTAACAGCTTGATTGGATTGACAGCATATATATACTCAATCTAAGCAGTTTAAGCATAAATCATATGTGTCCTACGTAACTAATTTGTCAAAAATTATGAAACAAAGTCATCAACGATAACAAAAAATTAAATACTGTTCAGATATCTTACTCTATCAGCTCTCACAATGAAACGGGCACCTCTTTTTGAAGCTGAACTGTTGTATGACAATGAGCCAAAAAGAGGATTCAAGGATTTTTGAGAAAATAATGTGGAACTCTGTGATGCCAGCCTCCTGCACATAAGAAAACAATGCCATAACTTTGGGAAAATGCAATGATATAACATCTATTTAAAGGTCATTTAAGCAATTAGAGGTAATTTGAAGAGTCTTGATTAATCAAGAACTTGTATTGCATAAATCCATATATTTCCGGTGTTCGGAAAAGTTAGACATCTGAAAAACCAGCACAATCCCGGAAATATGATGTGCAAATAACATCAGTAGTAAGTGAAAAGAGGTTGACGAGATAGCAGGACCATCACACTGTGCCACATTACTAAATGACAAAATAAGGATAAGGATACTACAGATGCAGGAGCATAACATTGAGCAATATTCTCTTATATGCAGCACCAAAGAAATTTGAAGTTGGTACCAAATAAATAGACGTAAAGAAAGTCGAAAGGAAAAGGCGTACATATCTGAAGATGTTGACCATTTACTCGTAACCGAGTTTCTTATAACCACTTGAGACTGGACTCCCCACCAGTTCACCCGGGTGCTACCACAAGGTAGGATAGCCATCTTGACAAGCAAATTCGAAACAGTAAGGTGAGGAATGCACAATTCATCCACATAAAGACTAGGTGCACGATAACATAGAAGATATAATCCTATTCTCATGAAAAAATGATCTAAGACTTGCTAGCCTCTAGCTATAGTAAACTTATGTCACTCCAACAAATTAAAATCATAAGAAGGCTTATTTTGTTCCAATCAAGAATACAGAATCATCAACTGACAGAAAAAACTTCCAATACAGTAGCACAATCTTCTGGGCGAAGGGTGTAACAGTTAATCACCTCAGCTATTTCCCTTTTACCTCAACTTCAGAAATCAATCACTAAAAGACCAAACAAAATACTAATACACTCTACAAGAAGCTAAAAAGTAATCAGAAAAAGATTCAAACTTTGCCAGAGTTTCTTTCTCCCTTTCCTGTAGGCTCCTGGATAACACGTTGAATACACAAAAAACTAATATTCTAACAAAATAGAACTCTCTTTCTTGCCCCACATCCAATTATGTGTGACTGAACAGCTGGTTATAATTTTCAGGAAAAGGACGAAGACATACGAGCCGGGAAATGAAAATTTTAATACCTGTAAACTTCGGTACTCTGCTAGTAATAGGAGGAAAACGCAGCTGCAGAGGAAATGGAAGCCAACAGAAGGAACTGACGGAGGGGGAATCCAGCGGATAGAATCGCTTACGCCTTCGCTTTATATACAAGAATAATTTGTTATTATTTACAAATAATATAATGAAAATAAAGCTATATCGATTTTTAAAAAACTAAAGCTTTGTTCAACGAAATATCTAAAAAAGACAGTCTTAAAAAAATATCTAAATAAATATATAATATATAAATAATAAAACATATATAATTTACAATATGAATTTATACACATAGTAACTCAATTAAATTATTATTAAACAATAATAAAATAAAGAAAAGAAAATGCCGGATCAATATGTTTTCTAAGTCCCCATTAATCGAATGTTGTTATAAATTAAAAGAAACATTAACAAATTAAATAAATAATTACCTTTGCAAAACCTTGAATATATTCTTCTTGATTGTCTAAATCACTTCATTTAATATTTAGACATCCAACAACTAACAACTAATACTAATCATCTAATTTTATTAATTATTCCACAATACTCCCCCATTTGGATGTCTTCATTACGTGTTTTGATACTGCCTCGTTAAAAACCTTACTAGGAAAAACCCAGTGGGATAAAAACCATAGTAAGGGAAAAAGAGTGCAGTTACGTAAACTTTCTCCCCCTGTTGAAGAATCATGTGAAATCTCTTAGACGTCGCATTCCGGTCTTGTATACCAATTTCTCAAAAGTCGATGTAGGCAACGATTTTGTAAAAAGATCGGCCAAATTTTCACTTGAGCGAATTTGTTGAACTTCAATATCACCTTTCTTTTGCAAATCATGCGTGAAAAAGAACTTTGGGAATATGTGTTTCGTCCTATCAACCTTTGATGTATCCTTCCTTTAGCTGAGCAATGCAAGCTGTGTTATCTTCATAAATTATTGTTGCTGAGCTTTTACTTGTAGACATACCACATTCCTTTTTGATATGGTAAATCATTGATCTCAACTAGACACACTCTCTACTAGCTTCATGGATTGCAAGTATTTCTGCATGATTTGATGAAGTAGCAACCATAGTTTGCTTTGTAGACTTCCAGGAAATTGCTGTTCCACCATAAGTAAATAAATACCCAGTTTGTGATCATCCTTTGTGTGGATCATATAGATATCCAGCATCTGCATACCCAGTTAGTTGCAAATCATAAGTATTTGAATAAAATAAACTCAAATCATAGGTGCCCCGAATATATCTAAATATATGTTTTAACGCCATTCCAATGTCTCCGTGTCGGATAAGAACTATATCTTGCCAACAAATTGACAGCAAATGATATGTCTGGTCTCGTGCTATTTGCAAGATACATCAATGCACCAATAGCACTTAGGTATGGCACATCTGGGCCAAGAATTTCTTCATGTTCATCACATGGTCGAAAAATATCCTTTGTTGTATCAAGTGATCGAACCACCGTGGATGAGCTTTATCCATATAAAATCGTTTCAAGATTCTTTGCGTATAAGTTGATTGATGGACTAAAATTCCATCATGAAGATGCTCAATTTGTAGACCAAGACAGAATTTTGTTTTGCCTAGATCTTTCATCTCAAATTCCTTTTTCAATATATCAACTGTCTTTTCAAGTTCTTCGGAACTTCCAATAATGTTTAAATCATCAACATATACGACAATAATGACAAATTTTGATCCATTCCGTTTAATAAATATACATGGACAAATTGGATCATTTTTATATCCTTCTTGCAATAAATAGTCACTAAGTCGTTTGTACCACATGCGTCCGGATTTCTTTTGTAACGACCGGACTTTTTTAAAAAGGAATTTAGAAATTTGAGGTTCGAATTGAAAGACCCATAAATTTTCAATCTAAATAAACATAAAAGTCGTTACTAAATTCTGGATTAAATTGCGAATAAACACAATTCGTTGCTGCTGAAATGCGGAACAATTAAAACAATGAAGTGAGCGGAAGTAAAATAAGCTGATAAACAATTTTCATAGCAAATGGAAGAAATCAGCAGGAAGGGTATATAAAACATGGAAAAATTTGAGGTTCGAATTGAAAGACCCATAAATTTTCAATCTAAATAAACATAAAAGTCGTTACTAAATTCTGGATTAAATTGCGAATAAACACAATTCGTTGCTGCTGAAATGCGGAACAATTAAAACAATGAAGTGAGCGGAAGTAAAATAAGCTGATAAACAATTTTCATAGCAAATGGAAGAAATCAGCA
>KV006334.1:165725-209038 GCA_001598015.1 Dorcoceras hygrometricum
TGGAGTTGGTCCAGTCCCGGTGTACTGCGACAACACGGGTGCCGTTGCGCAAGCAAAGGAGCCTAGGTCTAAACTGAAAGCATAAAACATAATCAAATTCTGAAAACATTTCTTTAAACATATTCTGGAGCTGTGACTAAAATCACATTTTTGCGCTCTTCTGAAATTATGACAACACTTTAAACATTTTGGTCCAATTCGCTTGATCAAACTCCTGATATCAGTTTCTAGCACTATGGCTCATGGTGAAGGGATATATAGATCCGTCGACCTATACACCTGATCCTTCCTCTGTTGAAAGGGCATACGGTTCGTCAGCCGCACACTCACCCTTCCTCTGGGGACCCTCTTAGTTGTCATAACTTAAAACATTTCTAAAACATCGTTCTGCTCTTTCTTTTCTTTCTAAAAATCTGTTTTCTTTCTCTCTGTACGTTTACTGGTTTTATCTCGTCTAATGATGTTCTGGAGCTGTAAATGATTTCTCTATAAAGCTTGCGAAAATGAAAACTGAATAAAGACACTACTTGAATCTGCCAATTGAATCGAATACAATCTTTGAAATGATTCGGAATTGAATAAGGAATCAAATTCTGAAATTTCGTTATCTGCTGAAGGAAACGAAGAATGAACAGTAACCAACTGAGATGAACAGTACCAGTCGCAAGACTAATACCAGCTGAATGAACAGTACTTAGAAACAAGTAAAGCAACTGCTGAAATAGTGAAATGAAATACATCTGCTGGTGAACAGTACCAGTCGCAACGAATAGGAATCAGTCGCAAGACAAGAATCCAATCGCGAGGTCTTTTAAATAAATGTAAAGTGAAACGATGTCGTAGCGCATAACTCAGTCGCTACAACCAGTCGCTACTGCTGATTTATGCATCTGCTGAGTTTACGATGGCAAAGCATCTGCTGAAATATGCATCTGCTGAATTTACGAAAGCAAAGCATCTGCTGAAATATGCATCTGCTGAATTTAAACAATACACTAGCTGAAATCTATACTTAGAATATTTTCGACAAGAATAACAGCAGTGGAATAAGAACCAGCTTTCAGACTTAACCAGGTGAATGACGATGGTTTTCCTTTGTCTGAAGAATTCAAAATATCTGAAGAAATTTCTGGAAATGATCGAATAAGCTACTTCGATGGAATTTCTGAAGAAAACTTAAGAACTAACTAAAAGAACATCATCAAACCATTTTCTGTAAACTTTCTGGATTGAAATCACAGTAAAACGCAACCTTTATAAAAACAGAGCATAAACTTTTCTGGTTTTGAAGAACAGCCGAACCCATCTTCCTTTCTTTAAAATCTCATAAAATCATGCAAACAGAATTGAATATATGCTTTCACTGAGTGAGCAAGAAACAGAGTTTACTTGCCTGGTATCTTTAACACAAGAGCAGCAGAAAATTCAATATACTTCTTGCGCACCGCCTGTTTCCTCTAAAACACTTTTGAAAGTATTTTGGTTCGGCTTCTTTGAGAGCGAGCACCGCTTAATATGATTTGATTTGAAAGTAATGATGCATGAAGCAAATTAAGATCCTATTTATATGATTCATTATGTCTAAGGAAAATAAAGCTAAAAAATACATAGATAAAATCTGAAACTCGATCAATCAATAGTTGAATATAATAGCATTGTAATCCTTCAATCTCATATCTTTCTAGTTTGTGGCTTCTAAAAGATCTGGTCGCTACAGCTTTAATCCGTAAAGGGATCTTTGTAATTTAATGGAGCAAACATTTCTATAATTTGGACCAAATGTTTCCGATATCTTAAATCCCTCAGGGATTCTCATGTAAATTTCATTATCCAGTTTACCATACAAGTATGCATTGATAACATCCATAAGACGCATTTCAAGTTTTTCTTGTATGGTCATGCCAATAAGGTATCGAAATATAATTGCATCCATCACTGTAGAGTAAGTCTCTTCATAATCAATACCAGGTCGTTGAGAAAAACATTGGGCTACCAATCGAGCTTTATATCTAGTCACTTCGTTTTTCTCATTGCGTTTTCGTACAAAAATCCATTTACAACCCACGGGAATTACTCCTTTGGATGTATGTACCACAGGTTCAAAGACTTCACGTTTTGCTAATGAATTTAGCTCTTCTTGTATTGCTTTATTCCAACTTGGCCAATCATGTCGATTTCGACATTCATCTACAGATGTAGGATCTGGATCATCATTTTCATTAACAACATCGTTAGCCACAACATAGGCAAATTTATTGTCGACAATAATTTCCGATCGATTAAATCTTTTCCCCGTGTTGACATAATTTATCGAGATCTCTTCATTTTCAACAATTTGAACCTTTTCGGGGGAATGATCATCAACATTTTCAGATTTATCAATCAATGGATTAGATATCTCATTATGAGCATTAACATTATTTGCTCCAGTATCAACGGTATTTGCTCCTTTTCTTTTTCGTGGATTTTTATCTTTTGATCCAATTGGTCTACCACGTTTGAGTCGTGCACTTGATTCATTGTTTGATGGTACCTTAGGAATATCGATATTTGCTGGAGCATTAGCAGTCGGTATATACGATTTAGTTACCATTTTTACATCATTAAATGCATCGGGTAATTTATTTGCAATATTTTGCAGATGCACTATTCTTTGCACTTCATTCTCACATTCATTTATCCGGAAAATCAAATTGATGAAGTTGTGCATTTCAAGTTAATTCACTTGGTGATTTCATATTTTCTCCCCCTAATGTTGGGAACTTTGTCTCATCAAAGTGACAATCGGCAAATCGTGCCGTGAAAACATCTCCCGTCATTGACTCTAAATATTTGATAATCGACGGGGAATCATATCCAACATATATTCCCATTCTTCTTTGAGGACCCATTTTAGTGCGTTGTGGTGAACATATTGGAACGTACACAGCACATCCAAAAATTTTTAAATTGGCAATATTAGGCTCATGGCCAAAAACTAGTTGCAAAGGAGAGAACTGATGGTAACTAGTTGGTCTGATGCGTTTTAGTGCTGCTGCGTGTAAAATAGCATGTCCCCATACTGATGTGGGGAGTTTTGCCCTCATTATCAATTGTCTAGCTATTAATTGTAAATGTTTAATGAATGATTCTGCTAAACCATTTTGTGTATGAACATGTGGTACTGGATGTTCAACAATTATCCCAATTGACATACAATAGTCATTAAATGTTCGGGATGTGAATTCACCAGCATTATTAAGACGAATCCTTTTAATAGGATATTCTGGAAATTGTGCTCTTAGATGAATTATTTGAACCAATAGTCTTGCAAATGCCAAGTTGCGAGATGATAGTAAACATACATGTGACCATCTTGTAGATGCATCAATTAAGACCATAAAATATCGAAACGGTCCACATGATGGATGAATAGGCCCACAAATATCACCTTGTATTCTTTCTAAAAATGAAGGTGATTCAGTACCAACTTTAGTTGGTGAGTGTTTTGTAATTAATTTGCCTTGAGAACAAGCCTCGCATGTGAATTCTCCAAAATTCAAAATTTTCTTGTTCTTCAATTGATGCCCTTGTGAATTCTCAATAATCTTTAGCATAATTGTAGAGCAAGGATGTCCCAATCGTTCATGCCACAGTATAAAATTATTCATATCCATGAATTTCTGATCAACTGTGATATTTGTTTCCACTACATTTATTTTAGTGTGATATAAGCCAGATGTAAAGGTCGGTAATCTTTCAGCAATATATTTATTTCCCGGCACTTCTTTTGTAATCAATAGATATTCTTTATCATCTTGGCTAAAAGTCTCAATATGATATCCATTTCGTCGAATATCTTGAAAACTTAACAAGTTCCTTTGAGACTTAGGAGAGAACAATGCATTATCGATTATAAAATGTGTTCCTCCATTCAATATGATATTCGCTTTTCCACAGCCTTCGATAATGCTTGTACTATCAGAAATTGTGTTGACATTACTTTTTCTCATTTGCAAATATGAGAAATATTTATCTCTTTTGAATATCGAATGTGTCGTCGCACTGTCAACAATACATAAATCTCCATCATCGACTTCATATCCAAAATCCATATTCTATAAATATTTTATAAAACAAAATGAGTAATCCATTTATACGATAACAAAATATTCAATACAAACCAACACAATAAAATACAATATAAACTACAATTAAACAAATACAACATTTAACAATTTTCATCGTCACCCACAAACTGATCAATTCTTCCATTTTGGTCTGCAAAGAAATCAGAAACATCAAAGTGTGCTGGGAATGTCGGGAGCTGACTTAAATCTTCACCTTGATCAATGAAATTTGTTTCAGCATCCTTTTTCTTTTCTTTCGATGCTTGATATAGATCCACAAGGTGTTTGGACGTACGGCAGGTATTATACCAATGCCCTTTTATCCCGCACCTATAGCATTCATTGTCTGATTTCTGGACCTCATTAACCTGTCCTTTTGCTCTCTTGTCTTGGTTATTGCTCCACTTTTGGTAGCTGGTATTCTTTTGATTTTATAGTTAAAACCAGCATTATGATCATGGGATTTTCCATGTCCACGGCCATATGGATTAAAACGTCCACGACCGCGTCCATGATTACGGCCACGCCCACGACCACGATTATAACCAAAGTGGGTCTTATTTTGATTACCTTTTTCATTATGTACTGCCATGTTCACATCAGGGAACGGGTTGGATCCGGAAGGTCGGATTTCATGATTTTTCATCAGTAATTCATTATTTTGCTCGGCCACGAGCAAACATGAAATCAACTCAAAATATTTCTTGAATCCTTTTTCTCTATACTGTTGTTGCAGAAGAACGTTTGATGCATGAAATGTGGAGTATGTTTTTTCTAATAGATCGTCATCCGTAACTTTTTCTCCACATAGCTTCAGTTGTGAACTGATGCGAAATATGGCAGAATTGTACTCACTTACAGATTTAAAATCTTGTAAGCGCAAATGCATCCAATCATATCGGGCTTTTGGAAGAATTATCGTTTTTTGATGGCTATATCTTTCTTGCAAAATTTTTCACAATTCATATGGATCTTTAACTTTCAAATATTCAGTTTTCAAGTCATCATGAAGATGATGACGAATAAAGATCATAGCCTTTGCTCGAGTTTGAGGTGATTCAATATTTCCCTCTTTAATTGTATCTCTGATGCCCATAGCATCTAGATGTATTTCAGCATCTAGTATCCACGAGAGATAATTTTTTCCGAAGATGTCAAGAGCGCTAAATTCAAGCTTGGAAATATTCGACATGGTGGTGCTTCATAAAATAAATTTAGTAAGGATTCATTAGTATGACAATGACAAATAATGGATACACGAGAAATATAAGCATAAATCGAAATAATGAAAAAGCGTTAGGCGGATACTCGTCAGTAAATACAAGTATAGTGAGTATAATGATCAAAATAGTTATAAAAATTTTCATTGGATTGATCATCTTCTTCTTCTTCCTTTTTGTAATTAAAGAAATTCAGCTTGCGAATAAATATTTGATGAAAAAGAGTAATCGTTGGGTGAATGAATGCTTTAGAGAACAACATATTTATAGAATAAAATCTAACCCTTTGTACCTGTTACTAGTCGTTTAAATATGTCCGTTTTATGAACGTTTTATAATATAACGGAAAAGTTATAAATTAAAAGAGACATTAACAAATAAAGTAAATAATTACCTTTGTAATAATCCTCCTTGATTACTCCAAATGATCTCTTAATTATATATTAATAGGAAATTATTATTTCTCTATAATTTCCTTAATTTATATAGAATAGAATTGAGAGAGAATTTGTATATTTTTTGTGTGTTTTTCAAATGAAGATTACAAGCCTATTTATAGGCAAATGAAATGATTAAAATAATAAAAAGGTCTAAATCACTTCATTTAATATTTAGACATCCAATAACTAACAACTAATACTAACCATTTTATTTATTAATTATTCCACAATAAATGTATAATAATAGTTTCACTAAAAATAAAATTATTTTATTATTTAAATGAATGAAACACTTTTACATTTCCATATTTTTATTTATTATATATGAAAAATTGTAAATAAACTTAATGGGCGGTGTCTTTGAACTAAAGACAGTGAAAGTAAAGCAATCATAACAATTTTCATCATCAGCAACGCGACTTCAAGCAAGTTTCCACCCCGAAATTTTTGGTTCTTTTTCCCAGAGAGATTCTTGTATTTTTTTTCAAGCAGGAAGGAAGTGGCTAACCAGGTGAATTCTTGGCTCATTCCTCCGTTAAAGCTGTTGGTCTTACTTCAGATCTCCCATGGCTGTGCCGATAGAGGAAGCCATGGCGGCACTGTCCACTTTCTCGCTGGAGGTAAGTGTGCATTTCTAAAATATGAGCGATCTCTGCATTCTTGTAGTTTAATTTGTATTGCTGGACATTGTTTTAGGATGATCAACCAGAAATTCAGGGACCTGGGTTTTGGGTGTCAACTGAAAGAGGTGCAACAACGAGTCCCATTGGTATGCTTCTGCCGCTTTGCTCGATTGTTATTGGTTCTACCGTTTCTTTGGATTTTTTTTTCCTGTGGGCTCTTGCTGTTCATGGGTTTCTACTATCCTTCGAGGCCCCGAAGTTGAAGGATTTGACATTGTCAATATTTGTAATGGAAACTAAGGATAGTGGTATGTTGTGTTTTGATGCTTAACGTGGTCCTGGAAAGTATAGACATGAGGGTCATATTAACTACGTTTCACCAGATCAAAGTAGTCTTTGGACTCAGCAAAACTTTATTAACGGCACATGGTTATGATTTGTGATTCTTTGTGCTTTAGTATGGAGCAGATTCGCTGTGGTTGTAGCTGGGAAAGTATTTTTCGTTTATTTGATGCATCAATTTGATTAGCTATTATCCAGAATAGAAATATTATATTGTTGTTATAGTTGCCCTTCATCTATTATGCAATGAAATTTCATGCAAGTATTAAGTTAGTACAGTAACCATACTCAGATGCAAATATTTTTCTATTTGATTTGAATTATCTCTTACCATGATTATGGACTTCTTTGAATAATTAATTCAGGTCTGTAAATATATGAAATTATCAAATTTAATTCACTTTGATAGAGATTAGAAAATACAAATCGAGCTTGGAAAGATGGTTTCAGGATTCTAAAATCATCAAATGGTATTAGTAGAACATTACTTTTGATTGACACATCAATAATGCCACTTTCTTGGAAAATCTTGAGGCTTTCTACAGCTTTGTGTAGAGATTTGGTACACTTTGTTGTTTGACACTCTGGTATATACGTAGGATTGAGCGTTTTGTCGTTTTATCAAAAGTTTAGCCGGTGTTAAGGGTGTAACTCAAATCTTGTACTGTACAACAGTCTAGTTGCTCTTCCAGTGGGGCAATTATTGCACCCCAATGATCTCCCGACCAATAATTGCACTTCTTGTAGTTATTGAAAATCATACATGTGACCTTTTTCCTGATACAAGTACTAAGATGGAGTGTTTGCTGTTATAAAAGTTATACCTGGTGGTATCGATGCAACATCAATTTTTTAGACTGTATGACGGTTCGAGCCCAACGTTTGATTGTTCTCCCACACGGCAATAATTGCACTCCAATAATGTGTATACTAGTTTCCTTGCAGTATAAGCTTAAGTGTGAACATGTGCTCATAATCCTAGAAAATCTTTCTTCTACTCAGAATACAACGATGTTTCTGCCTATCGACTATCATTATCTGAGGACACAAAAGCGATCAATCAGCTGGTACAATCTACACTCGGCCACAAGATTCATTTGTTTCTTAATTCTGTTTCAATTCTCAAATTGATTTCAAGATATCTGTTATAATATTTTTTCTCATTAAAAGAACTGAAACAAGTGCAGAGTTTGCTAATACGAGAGGGAAAGGAAATGGGTTCGGTGCTCTATACTTACCGGAGTTGTGTAAAGGCGCTTCCCCAGGTGCTTCATTTTGATGATTGTAGGCATATCGTATTTCACCATTCGCCAAGCAGAAGAAGTTCGAGTTGAATAATTAACTTGAGCCAGCTCTATATATTCTGTAGAAGAAATAGAAACCTTTTACCATGGTCCATGAACTCATATGGGTTGAATATTCAACAACTTGATGCATACCTCTTCACTATGATGCTTTAATATTGTTTTTGCTCATTTCACATAAGTAAAAGATGCATATAAATTGGCAGCTACCAGATTCTATGAAACAAAATCAGGCTGACTTGTATCTGGAAACTTACCAAGTTTTAGACCTGGAGATGAGCCGACTACGTGAAATTCAGCGTTGGCAAGCATCAGCTGCAACAAAAGTCCGATTTCTCATATTTTTGTTTCCAATCTCTAGTGCCATTTTCAAGTATATGCTAAGCATGATTATGCTTCTTATGATACAGTTAGCGGCTGACATGCAACGTTTTTCGAGGCCTGAGCGACGCATCAACGGTCCTACTATAACCCATCTTTGGTGTGTTGATTAATTAATTTACTTAGCATTACCAAGTTTGTGGATATTTACTGAAAATTCATATTAGAAAGTAACTTGCTAGAAACTTATAAAGTTACCAGTCGTTCTGTTGATGTGTTGATATATATGCTTGTAATCTTGTGTTTGCCGGGTTTATCTGCTTGCACACTGCCCATGCCCATATTTCTGGTTTTGATTTCTTTCCAACCAGGAGGGGCTTGCTCTACGAGACTTAAGATAACGTCATTCTATGAGGAACTTCAGCATGCTTTTATATTTTCACGTGCTTAAGTTTGTGTATTCAAGCGTTAAAGGATTTGAAATGATTGTTCCAACTTAAAGGATTGGTGACTACTGGTGATAATGCCTGCCTACGTGTGAGTCTAACTACCTGGTAGATAAAAGACTTGCTATTGTTTTCCAAGGATCCCTTGGTCCAATGTCAAAGGGTGACCAAGGTTGAACTCCTACCAAAGTAAGTGGTATACAGGAAGTCCCCTCCCCCAAATGTATAAAAAAAAGACTGGCTACAGTGTCTTTACCACAATTGAGGGAAGGTCACCCGTCTATAGTCTACCATTCAGCACTTGGTTTTCTCCTCCTTCTTCGTCAAAGTTTTATAAAACTTTGTTTGTTACCACTTGTTAGAGTTGCTTCGTTTGAAAACATATTCAGGTAATTCTACTATTCATTGCAGGACTATGCTGAAGTTGCTTGATGTGCTGGTTCAACTTGATCATTTAAAGAATGCAAAGGCTAGCATACCAAATGATTTTTCTTGGTACAAAAGGTATGATAGATTGTTGACATGCTTGCATTGTTCTGCTATTCATCCTTTATTAGTGATTGTTGTAATTTATTATTCTATTCATTTTTATACCATGAACTTATTCTATTTGACTCTCATGCCTCAGTTTCAAATTTTGAAATTTGAAATTTTCATTTGGTGACTTGATGAAAAATTTTGTGTCGGCATCTCATGATACTTACTCTGGATGAGAGAAAATTGATGGCAGCAAGTTGAGACAAACCCATTTCTTCTCATATCTCTTTGTTTTTGTTCTTTTGGAAGGTGGTGGGTTATACTGAGAGCCAGTTTTATACAGAAGCAATGGCCTTTGTATATACCAAACATGACTTTTTTATGGCTATTATTTCTTTTTCCCCAGAAGCAGTTTTAGTTTTAACTTTTAACTTTTTAACAGAATAATAAAATATAAGCTGAAACAAGGACTCATAAGCCATTTTTCTTTCTGACGTTTGAAATATTTCTTTTATAACAAAACGATTAAAATGTCAAGTTTGTAGCGGTAGCACGTTCAGTAAGTGGCTGAGGCTCAACATCTCTGCAACTAACAATGGCAGCAGATTCTTGTAAAGTTAGTAACACGCTTGATGGATTGATCTCCCGATTGCGCATAACCCATTGATCTCCCGATTTCCCATAACCCCATTGATCTCCCGGCTACTCGCAAATATTGGAGCTGCCATTTTCTCAATGATGGTTGATTGTCTTGTATTCCCTCTATATTATTGACCTGATGACTCCTTTGCTAACCAATTCCTCATGTATACCGGACCCCTCTTGCCCTGGCCCCTGGACACTTGAAATTTGAGGATATAATATATCTTGACTGCAGAAATACCTACTCCTTATACCTTTGATATTTCCTTTGAATTTTCTCTACTGATTATTCACCTATAGTTTTTCAGCATTGCAGTTGTGGTCAGATAAATATTGCACTTGCTTCTTTAATCTTCTAGATATGTTAATCTCAAAAGACTACTTACCCGTCCTCGCCATAGAAGAGCTTCTTTCACATATGCAGTTTTAACATTTTAAATCTTTTTTTATCATATTGACTTTTATTTTAATACATATTCTTAGACTTTCATGTGATTTTATATGTAACTAGATTTTATAGCTGCTAAACGTGTTTATTATTTTCAATATGTTAGGACATTTACTCAAGTGAGTGTGCAGTGGCAAGATACTGATTCAGTGAGGGAAGAACTAGATGATTTACAGGTAAGGGTTTTAAAAATTATTCTATGAATTCAGGTTTGTGTTTTGACCTGTGAAGCGTTTCTTCAGAACTTAGTTATTTAACATCTGAGACCATGATTAATATGCTTCTTCACAGATCTTTTTGAGCACGAGGTGGGCAATTCTATTGAACTTGCATGTAGAGATGTTCCGGATTAATAAGTATCCTTTTTGTGAATTGTTTGTATTTTAAGCTGCAAGTTTAAAAATAGTACAAACATTACTAATTTATTCATTTTCTTAATCTCTGTAGAGGACGAAACTCTCGAAAGAGGTTTACGGTTGAGGTCTTTTTTCCAGAAAACTTACTGTTTTTGAAAGTTTCATGATTTGTAATTTTAGAATTTGAAATTTTAATTAAGTTTCTTTTTCTTGCTGCTGGTTCTCTTTTTTTTTTGGGGCACATGTCTCCTTTACTTGCAATAGTGTTGATGATATTCTCCAAGTTCTCATAGTTTTTGCTGTTGAATCTCTGGAGTTAAATTTCGCACTTCTCTTTCCGGAGCGCCATGTTCTTCTTCGTGTTTTGCCTGTTCTTGTTGTCTTGGCAGCATCATCCGAGAAAGATAGCGAGTCCCTTTACAAAAGAGTGAAAGTTAACAGACTGATAAGTATATTTAAGGTACATAACTTCAAAATATTGAATAAGTCTTCAAGTGTTCTAGTTTTGATATTTATCCTGCCCTTTTTGTACCTTGTTCTTTCTTAATTTGAATATGGTCTCAAGTCACCTCTTTTTATTATGTAGAATGATCCAGTCATCCCCGCATTTCCAGATCTTCATCTTTCTCCTACAGCGATACTGAAGGAATTGTCCACATACTTTCCAAAATTTTCTTCCCAAACCCGTCTGCTCACTCTCCCATCGCCCCATGAACTGCCACCTCGGGAGGCACAAGAATATCCTTTAATCATTTGCAGTTAACACAATGTAGTATTTTTTAGTGTCTTTGTACTGGTAAATATCTTCTGGTGTTCTCTTAACTTTATCGTCTATCAACTTTAAAATTCATGATCTACGTCAGAGAAAGTAAAATCAAAGTCTTCGTAAAGAATGAATGCTTGTTGCCTTGACTTACCCTACTTATCAGCGGCATTACTTGATCATCAACCATATTGGGGCAATACGTGCTGAACATGATGACTTCTCTCTACGCTTTGCTTCTTCTTTGAACCAGGTAGTCTCGCCTAACCCAATTCTCCACTCATTCCCTTGTCTGTGTCTCCGTTGCATTATGTGCACTTGAATTTATGAATCCTCTTGCAGCAAACAGAGTCAGATGTGTTATTCATCAAGATTTTTATTGTGGAGCTACTTAGCTTAGTTTTTTTCTATTATAGAAACAACTTAGTGGGGGTATACATATTTAGTTTCTCCCACAAGTCTCAGGTTTTTTCCTCTGCATCACTATTTGAACTCTTCTTATGTTTTGTTAGGGGTTGTGACAGATGTTATTTTCCTATCTGACAGCTTGTGTTATTGAGATCAATGGATGGTGTGGACTTGGAGTGGGCAAAGGATGTCAAAGGGAATGTCTATGATATGGTTGTTGAAGGTTTTCAGCTCTTAAGTAGATGGACTGGGCGTGTGTGGGAGCAGTGTGCGTGGAAATTTTCCCGTCCATGCAAAGATCCCATGTCCTCAGATTCACGTGACATAACATCATCGTATTCAGACTATGAGAAGGTCTAAATGAAATTGCAACGTTCATCTTACATTCTATCTGGACTCTGTGCATTTACATTGTCCACTATAACTCACAACTACAATTTGAATCCATGGTACAGTAATTATTTAATTTCTTTGTTGGCCTCCTATTTGGGCCGTTGAACTCTTTCTTAGGTGGTACGATATAATTATAGTGCTGAGGAAAGAAAAGCTATGGTTGAACTTGTGAGCTACATCAAGGGGATTGGATTATTGATGCAGAAGGCCGATACATTGGTTGCTGATGCCCTGTGGGAAACTATCCATGCAGAGGTCCAAGATTTTGTACAAAATACATTGGCCATGATGCTGCGAACTACTTTTCGTAAGAAAAAAGACCTTTCTAGGTAGGAAATTTGTTGTTTGTCTTGTATAATGCATATGTTAGACTGCCATTAGATTATCCTTATGTACATGTTCCTTTTCCTGAATCTGTATTTATATTTCTCTCTCAGGCATAGTCTTGATATGGTAACTTTAACAAAATAGTCTATAAAGCCTAGATTCTTTTACTTGCTGTTTTGACCTCATCTTGCGTGTATGACTTACCTGTACATTATTGCTGCTTATGTGGTCAATCTGAAGACTTTGCATGCATCTATATGTTCCAAATGTAGACAGACAATACTCCATGTTTCTGTCATAAAATAGTTATTGAAAAATTGTAACTACTTTATCTTGTATGCACTTTTGGTTTCCCTTCCGTAGGATCCTTTCTGACATGCGTACACTTTCTGCTGATTGGATGGCAAATACAAGCAAACCTGATTCTGATATGCAGACATTCCAGCATGGAGGTGAAGACAGTAGAGTGAACTTCTTTTATCCAAGACCGGTGGCACCCACTTCTGCTCAGGTTGGGTGATCTTACTATATTAGTTAGGAGATGCATATTACAATTTTCTTTTGATATTGTCTTCTGTAAGCCAACAAAGTTATTGTTCGCTGGACAAAGTTCGGTCTGAATTATGAAACGGATATGGTTGCACATTGCAACATTTTTTTTGTGTTTCTTCTATCTTTTCGTGTTTGGTTAGTTAATACGTGCTCACTTCCCTTGGCGTGTGATTTCATATTTCATGTGTATGTTCGAGTCAGATTTTTTAATATTTACGTTTTATTCCTGTTTTCTTGGTAATCTAGTTTCTCTTATCCTTGAATTTTTTCATCTGCTGCATCCATTGCTTAATTTGTGTGCATGGATAGATGGGACACTTGCACTCAACGATCATGGATTTGAGACAAGATCTTGCCCTGTGATGGGGCAAAAATTGCTATATAGTTGGATATAATTGTGAAATGTTGGGACCAAACAAGAAAACCGACAATTCTTTGGTAGCTTATGCGATCTTTTATTCTTTCACATGTTCAATTAACTTTATTTTATTCCAAAAGCAACATGTCTTTAGTTTTCTTGTCAGATATATTATAACGTGGACTAACTCTCTTCCTCCCTCCCTTTCTATTTTTCGTGCACATTCATCCCACCTCTCCAGATCCATTGCTTGCAATTCTTGATCTACGAGGTAGTATCAGGAGGCAACATGAGGAAGCCTGGTGGCCTTTTTGGTAATACCGGTTCTGAAATTCCAGTCAATGATTTAAAACAGCTGGAGACCTTCTTCTACAAGCTTGGGTTTTTCTTGCATGTGTTAGACTACACAGGTTTGTTGAATAGATCTTGCAAGTTTCTCATGCTCTTTTTTAAATGTGGTCACATTATAG
Organism: Dorcoceras hygrometricum; assembly: GCA_001598015.1. Taxonomy (NCBI): domain Eukaryota; kingdom Viridiplantae; phylum Streptophyta; class Magnoliopsida; order Lamiales; family Gesneriaceae; genus Dorcoceras; species Dorcoceras hygrometricum. The sequence goes on from KV006334.1 coordinate 179,725, forward strand.
ATGCTTTGTATCCATTCATATTTAGCAATGAAAAAAAGTTGAGACATCTTCCTTTTATTCATTGTAAATATGACGAAATATTCTCTCATCATTTTCACATTTGATCAGTTTTTAATGAAATGAGGTTGGTTGCTGAATCATTGGGGAAACACTCCTACAGCTTATGAATTTTGTCTGGCTCCTGGAATTTGTGTTGTATGTTGTCAACTACTTAGTTTGGTGGAGTAAGAAATACAAGAAGATGGCTATATCTCTATGCTAAACTTGTATATGTTGATAATCATCTCTAGCTGCATATTATACTATACCTTGGCACCGTTTGTCTCGCTGTATGGGATATGATAGGATTAATAATAAATAATGTGATTATAAAAGTATTGAGTTGGATAGACAAAAATATTGGATAAGAGTAATATGTATGGTTTGATAGATTAAATTTGGGACAAAGTGTTAGATGTATTTTTAATTTTGTAAAAATTAATTAATATAATAAAAAGAAGAAGATGATGGATATATTAATGATTTGAATGATGTGAGATAAATAATTAAAGATTTGAATGATGTGAAATAGATATGTAATGATTTGATTGATGCGAGATAAATAATACTCCAGTCGAACATGTTATAAAACGTGATCAGGATAGGATTATTAATACTATACTAATAGAGGAACGGATATAGGAGAAAGAAGATGAAAGCTTGTTACCCTATTATGTTGCTGCTAGGACAAAGAAAATATGAAATTGATCTTACTCAGCAACTTCAGATTGTGTGAGACACTATGGGTTGAAATTATTGCACTTCTTCTATTGTGGTGTCGAAATTATAATAATACACCTGTCACATGGAACATGTTTAAATGGATTTAAAAATTGCTGATTTCATGTGTACCTGCAGACCAATATGATTATAATGGGAATATAAGTATCTGATAATCAAGCTTGGCTGTAATTTGTAGTTTTCATCTAATTATAAAATTCATGTTTCAGAAATATTGGGAAGTTTTCTTTGTTAAAGGCGAACTTACCCTGTTAAGATTTTTTTGCAGCTTCAGTGTCAAATCTGATAGATGTTGGTTTCCTGTGGTTCAGAGAATTTTATCTGGAATCTTCTCGCGTTATCCAGGTATAAGAGCTCTATCTTAAAACTTCTAGTTACAACTTCTATAGTATGTGAAGCTTTTTTTGTTAGTTTGTCTAGTTTATGCCTCTTTTTAATCGTTTCTGACACTATTTTGTACTTACAAGTTTCAAAAGATTTAGAATATGGTACTTAATTTGTGATATCTCAATCTGTCTCTCCTCCTTAACTCCGGAAATCATTTATGAATTGGATACGTGCTCACCTTTTGACCTCCTATATATAATAAAAACTCCCATGTCCTTCCTGCAGTTTCCTATTGAATGTTCCCTTCCTTGGATGCTGGTGGATCATGTAATTGAATCTCAAGACGCTGGTCTGCTTGAGAGTGTGTTGATGCCCTTTGACATCTATAATGATGCTGCTCAACATGCACTAGTGGTCCTCAAGCAAAGATTCCTTTATGATGAAATTGAAGCTGAGGTGACGGATCATAGACCATTATGAAGAGTTACATTTTATAGTGGTTAAATTTGCATCTCCTGTGGCTATTACATGCAAACGTTTAGATGTTTGTTAAGCATCCATTTGAAATCTATTTGACTATATCTGGACATTTTAAATTTGTGCAACAAGCTATTCAGAGACAGAATTTTTCATACTCTTTGGTTGTGCCACTGTTTCCTTCTAATTTCTAAATCATCCTTTTTAAGCTTTTACTGAGGTGACCTTTGGGTTTTTGCTTTTCAGGTGGATAATTGCTTTGACATATTTATATCAAAATTATGTGACTCTATTTTCACATACTACAAGAGTTGGGCAGCTAGGTATCTTCCTCTGGACTCTTTTATATACACTATCATCATCTTCTTGAAAATACTCAGTTGAACTAAATCTTTAGCACCACTTTGGTTCCAACCCAACAGTGAACTGCTTGATCCATCATTCCTATATGCGATAGATTCCGGTGAGAAGTTTTCTATTCAACCAATGAGATTTACTGCAATATTAAAAATGACAAGGGTGAAGGTAAGAACATGTATATTTTATTTTCTCAACTTAGTTAGACACATTTTTACTTATGCAGTTTCTTGAACTTGCCTGTCTGATCATCTTCAAGAGATGATTTTATTTCTTCGCATAAATACATTGTGTGCTCATCAAAGCAAATCTAGATTAACAATATGGAATAAATGGAATGTATATTCCATTTACTTCGTGTTGCTTATAAGTTGAAGAAGTGACTAAAGTTCTTTTATTCTTCTTAAGGCAAAAAGTGTTTACAACTCTAATTTAAAGGCAGAATACATAACCAAGAAAAAGGAAAGATAATCAAACGAATCTGCTAAAAAATGAAAAAACCTAATCTATGCAAATAACAAATCAGTTTCCATATTATCAAGATTTGATAGGAAACTGATTTGTTAATGAGATATTCTCAATATCCCACACTCCCCCTTAAGCTGGCTCGTAAATGTTGATTAAGCCAAGCTTGGACCATAGATCTTCAAATTTCTTCCTTGGGAGTACCGTAGTTAGGATGTCGGCAGTTTGAAGATGAGTAGGAAGATAAGTTAATTTGATTATTCCTTACTCTATCTTCTCTTTTATGAAATGACGGTCAATTTCAACATGCTTTGTCCTGTCATGATGCACAGGGTTCTTTGCAATGCTGATAGTTGACTGATTGTCACAAAACATCATCATTGGCTCTTCGACAGGCATTTTCAGTTCACACAAAAGTTTTTTTAGCCACATCCCTTCGCATATACCGAGTGCTAATGCCCGAAATTCAGCTTCAGCACTACTTGCTACGACAGGTTGTTTCTTGCGGCGCCAAGTAACTAAATTTCCCCAAACATAGGTACAATAGCCCGAGGTTGACCTTATATCTACTGCTGATCCTGCCCAATCAGCATCGCTGTATAATTTAATCCCCTTGTTAGCTGATTTGCCAAAGTGTAAGCCTTTTCCAGGTGTTAGCTTTAAGTATCTAAGGATTCTGCGAACTGCCTCCAGGTGCTCTTCAGTTGGATTACTCAGAAACTGGCTCACCATGCTCACAGGATAACTTATATCAGGCCTCGTGTGGGATAGGTGTATGAGTTTGCCCACAAGTCTTTGAAATCTCTCTTTATCAACCGGTGTGCAGTTATCTTTGGTTCCCAGTTTATTAGTTGAATCCATAGGAGTATCTGCTGGTTTGCACCCAAGCATTCCTGTTTCATTTAGGAAATCCAGAATGTATTTTCGTTGGGAGACAGAAATTCCCGATTGTGATCGCGCTATTTCCATCCCTAGGAAATATCTAAGGTTCCGTAAGTCCTTGATTTCAAATTCTTTGGCTAACTGACTCTTCAGAGTATTGATCTCGTGCTCATGATCCCCTGTTAAAATAATGTCATCGACATATACAATAAGAATTGCAGTTTCCCAAGAGAGTGTTTAACAAAGAGGGTATGATGTGTCTGTGTTATGGGCCAAACTACCGAGGACCCAAATAAAAGGGCTAGGCCCAAAGATAGGAGTAGGATAAATAACTAAAGGAGGGAGAAAGAATAGTTAGACAGTTAGTTCATAGCAGTTTACGATCTAGCGTAGCTAGAGGACAGGAACTATCCTGGCAGTTTCTTTCATATTTCTGTAATTCCATAGTGATACCTGATTTCCAGCAATAAATCTTTCATTTCTCTGATCAATTGTGTCGATTTCTGCTTAGTTACGATCGTGATCGTAACAATTGGTCCGACCTGCCGGATCGAAACCACGGGGGAGGAGAAGCAAGCGCAGGATATTCTACGAATTGGAGAGTCTGCTGGAGCCGAAGGAAGGAAGATGACAATCAAGCGTTCGGAAGCCGAGGCTGATGCCCTGAAGCAATCAGTGATTGAGTCTCGGAAGGCCATAAACACACTGCATGAGGTCTTGCTCGCTATGACAGAAAGCTTAGGCAAGGTGAGCAGCGGCCTATCGGAGATGAAATCGTTGATAGAAGAAATGCGACGGGAAGAGGCAGAAGAGAGATCGAAAACGGAAGAGGAGTATGTACCAGAAGGGGGGGAAGAATCTTTGGCGAGTCTGGCGAAGAGAGACCAAGGGGAGGACGTTGAGAAATTACGGCATGCGTTAAAGAGGGGGAAAATACCTGGTTTCGAGGGCGTAGGAGATCGGCCGGTGGGAGATAGCATGGGAGAAGCCCAAAACCAGAAAGGTAGATATGACCTAACGCCGTTACATCTGGGCCGGAATGAGGATGTCTCTGGCCCAGCGAATACATCGACCCAGGCCCAACAAATTACTGGCCAAACGTTGATCAAGACCAGCGGAAGCAGTCAGACTGGAGGTTCGCTAGGTGAGGTGGGCATCAGCTGGAAATGGAAGCAAAACGGGAAACCAATTACTGTTGGGTCTCAAGAATATGAATCGAGTGCTGCAAAAATTGTGGCAAACTTATTCACTGAAGCAGGTGCAGTCCTAGTGCAGTTCTTGGGCACCTATGATTTCGCTAGGGTAACGAAGAGAACAGCCGAGGACACCAGGGAGGACATCATCGCTTTTACTGCGCAATTTCAGATTCCAACCTTGGGGGACAAGGTTGCTTCGAAGAGTGGGGGTATTGTTATGGGCCAAACTACCGAGGACCCAAATAAAAGGGCTAGGCCCAAAGATAGGAGTAGGATAAATAACTAAAGGAGGGAGAAAGAATAGTTAGACAGTTAGTTCATAGCAGTTTACGATCTAGCGTAGCTAGAGGACAGGAACTATCCTGGCAGTTTCTTTCATATTTCTGTAATTCCATAGTGATACCTGATTTCCAGCAATAAATCTTTCATTTCTCTGTTCAATTGTGTCGATTTCTGCTTAGTTACGATCGTGATCGTAACAGTCTGACACTGCTTGTACCCATGCCGCTTGATCACTCTTGTAAACCTCTCAAACCAGGCCCTTGGGGACTGTTTAAGTCCATACAGTGATCGTTTCAGTTTGCAAACTTTGTTGGTTGTGTTTTGAGACTCAAATCCGGGGGGAATGCACATGTAGACTTCTTCCGCAAGATCACCATTGAGGAATGCGTTCTTGACATTTAATTGATGTAATGGCCAATCTAAATTAGCAGCCACAGATAAAAGGACTCTAACAGTATTAAGCTTGGCCACCTGGGCAAAAGTCTCTTCATAATCAATTATATGCTGGAAGGTTGTGCAGGTCTACCTGTGGAGCAGGCATTATGGGCTCATCATAATCAGAAGCATCTTCCAAGGTGTGTGAGATGTGGGGAACATCTAAGACATTGGTCTCCCTACTGATATCCCAAAACCGATGTGCCTGTGAGAAACTATGCTCCCCTTGAATGTCAGATTTGGGATAATATGGTCGTTTTTCAAAGAAGGTAACATCCATTGTGTTATAGAATTTTCTCGTCAGTGGAGAGTAGCATTTGTAGGCCTTCTGATGTGAAGAGTACCCCAAGAAAATACACTGAATGGCTCTAGGATCCAGCTTTCCCCAATGGTGACTGTGGATATGAACGAAAGAGGAGCACCCAAATACTTTGGGTGGAAGAGATGAGTATTAGGATAATTTTTTAGCAGAACTTGACAAGGGGTCTGGAATTTTAAAGATCGAGAAGGCATTGATAAGGTAGGTTGCAGTGAGTAGGGTTGGTTCGGTACGGTATACCGGTTTTTTCAAGGTATACCGTATACCGTACCGAAAATAGCGGTATTGAAAAAATTTATACCGTTACCATACCGATTTTTCGGTATACCGAAAAAAAATTTCTTTACCGATACCGTACCGTTACCGAAAAACCGGTACGGTATTGAAAAATACCGAATTTACCAAAAAATATATATATAAAAATATATATATATATACATATAAATATATTAAATATATCGGTATTTCGGTATACCGAAAATACCGAAATTTCTGAAATGAATACCGATACCGTTACTGAAATTTTCGGTACGACATCATACCGTACCGAAAATTTCGGTATACCGAATTTTTCGGTATTTTCGATAAATTTCGGTTCGATAAGTGCGGTATACCGATAATTTCGGTATTTTTCCCCAGCCCTAGCAGTGAGGATGGCTTCTCCCCAGAAACGTTTTGGTACATGTGCAGAAAACATGATAGAACGAGCCACTTCCAAAAGATGTCAATTTTTTCTCTCGGCCACACCATTCTGTTGGGGTGTATCGACACATGAGCTTATGTGAACAATACCTTGATTTGTGAAATAATTACTTAAGAGGATGCTAAATATCCTTTGCCATTATCTGTTTTCAGAATTTGGATTTAGTGTGGAATTGGGTTTGAATCATAGTATGAAATTTCTGAAATATCGGATCTACCTCAGATTTTTCTTTCATTAAGAACACCCATGTCAACCTAGTGTGATCATCTATGAAGGTTATGAACCACCGGGATCCAGTCATAGTTTTTATCTTAGATGGTCCCCACACGTCACTGTGTATTAATGCAAATGGTTGGGATTCTTTGTAAGGTAGGGTAGGATAAGGATTTCGAACATGCTTAACAAATTGACAAATCTCACACTGGAATTCACTTGGATTCTTATTATTGAAGAGAGATGGAAAAATGTTTTTAAGATACACGAAGTTGGAATGTCCTAACCTAAAGTGCCATAACAAAATATCATTCTCCCTTTTTGTAGGCAGAAATGTTTGATCTTGGCTAACAGACATTAGACAGTGAGAGTGACCTTTCTCTTGAGAGGAATTTTCGGCCTCAAGTAGATAGAGCCCCGAGCATACTTTAGCATGGCCAATCATCTTCCCCGAATCCAAGACCTGAAATTCACAAGATTTTGAGGAAAACTTAGCAATGGAAGTGTGGTCCAGTGTGAGTCGTCTAACAGATAGTAAATTACAATTCAATCTTGGCACCAAAAGAACAGAGTTAAGGGTCAAATCCTTAGAGATTCTCACTGAACCAGTTCCAATCACTTTGGAACGATCCATCTGCAATACTGACTGTTAGGTTCTCGTGGCATGGGCTGAAATTGGTGAGAATATCTCTGTCTCCAGTCATGTGATCTGAGGCTCCCGAGTCTACAATCCAGGAGTGCAGTTTATTCTGTTTAACAGTTAAAACATTCAAAAAATTACCTTTTTGTGCTAAAGATCCAGACCCAATATTCTGAGCAGAACTGGCTTGCTGAGATTGCAGGATCATTTGCTTCAAAATTTCAAGCTGCTCTTTGCTAAACGGGGTAGTCTCGGTGGGTGCTGAACGTTCTCCCTTTACCGCAGTATTCCCCCGATTCTGTGGGCGAGGAGGTTTCCAATTCGCTGGCTTCCCATGAATTCTCCAGCAATTTTCTATTGTGTGGTTTGGTTTCTCGCAAACCTCACAATATAGACGCTCCTTTTGTCGGTTGTCTTGGTTGTAGTTTTTAGGGGCACGAACAGCCAAGGCCGAATTTTCGATATGGGAGTCACTAGTTGGAGTCCCCAACATCACTTTCTTTCTACTCTCCTCTCTTCGGACCTCTGAAAAAGCATGTCGCAGGCTAATTTGTTGTTTCATTCCTTGAATCCTTCCGCGAACTTCATCAAGATTTTTGTTCAGCCCAAATAAAAATTTGTAGACTCGCTTCTTTTCAACAATCTGTCGGTATTTGTTGACATCATCAGGGCAGTTCCAAGAGTGATCTTCATACATATCAACCTGCTGCCAATTGCGAGTGAGAGTATTAAAGTACTGTGTCACAGTTAAATCACCTTGGCGTAAATCATGAAGGATACTCTCTATCTCAAATAATTCTGATGTATTCTCTTTATTTGAGTAGGTATTTGAGTAGGTTTCTTTCGCAGCATCCCGAATTTCTTTGGCTGTTCCATAAAGGAGAGAGTTTTCTCCTATTTCGTTGGTCATGGGATTAATTAGCCATGACATAACCATGCTGTTTTCTGATTTCCAAATCTTGAACTTCGAGTCATCGTCCTTTGGACGAGCCAGTGCCCCAGATAAGTAGTCATCCTTCCCTTTACCACACACAAACATCATCACTAATTGCGACCATTGCAGATAGTTGTTTCCGTTCAGTTTGTGGCCAGTAATGAGAATTTGACCACTATCTTGTGTCCCACTTGAGTTGGGTACAATGGAGTCAAGAGGGGAGGTGACTCAGAGTTTGATGAAGAACCCGTCATTCCAAATTTCACCATAGGAACGACGGGAATTCTGAACTTACTCTGATACCATGAGAAGTGAATAAAGTTATTTTATTCTTCTTAAGGCAAAAAGTGTTTACAGCTCTAATTTAAAGGCAGAATACATAACCTAGAAAAAGGAAAGATAATCAAACAAATATGCTAAAAAAGGAAAAAACCTAATCTATGCAAATAACAAATCAGTTTCCATATTATCAAGATTTGATAGGAAACTAATTTGTTAATGAGATATTCTCAATATCCGACATAAGTCCTTTACGGAAATCTCTCAAACTTTAGCATGTCTCACTCTGCATCATTTAAAATCTTTGTCGCAGACATAGTTCATTTTAGTAAATTGTAAATTAAGCTTGATGATATGACGGTGATGAGATGATGGATGTATGAAAATCAGGAAGGGCAAGTTAAGAATGAAAATCATTATAATGTTTCTTGATACATAATTCCTGTATGTTTTACGCCCTTCTCTATTTTGACTTGTTTATTTTTGAATCACCCCCATTTCTCTATAAATTTTACTCAAATAGATTTTTGTGGTGTATAGTTGCTCGGACGGACTATTAACTTGAGAAGTTTGATCTCTGAGAGGATGAACAAAATATGCAGGGATAACATTGAATTTTTGTTCGATCGATTTGAGTCTCAAGATCTATGTGCAATTGTGGTGAGTGACAGTATACACAATTGACTTCTGTCAATTTTAATTGTCTTTTCTCAATAAACACCGGAATTGCAGGAACTTGAAAAGCTCATTAGTATCTTGAAACAAGCTCACCAGTTACTATCAAAAGATCTGGTCCTTGATTCATTTGGTCTCATATTGAATGAGATGCAAGAAAATTTATCTCTCGTTTCATATTCTAGCAGGCTTGCTTCTCAGGTATGTAAATTCCATGTATCATGGTAATGTTCATAGAAAAGTATCGGTTATTAACAGTTGCTATAACGATCTATAAATTTTCAGATTTGGTTGGAGATGCAAAATGACTTTTTACCAAACTTCATACTATGTAATACCACTCAGCGCTTTGTCAGATCATCACGTTTGACATCAGCGCCTGTTCAGAAGCCATCAGTACCCTCTGCGAAGCCAAATTTTTATTGTGGTAATCAAGTAAGGAAATGAATTCTGGTAGCAGTGCTTTGTCTAATTACCCTACAAACTTGTATGTACTACCTTTTCTTTATTGAAGAAGTCCACATGCTGAATCATCATTTCTTAGAAACATGTTGCATCAAAATCAAAACCTTGTGTATTTGGTTGATATTACCACTTCCACCATCAATTGGCATGTATTGATGCGTCAACAATTTTACAATTTGCTCTATTAGTAACTGCAGAAATGTAATTTAAACATGGGGACACGAGGTTGGTCGGTGAAAGCTCAGTGGGTGTAGTTAGCTATAGAACGCAGATATGTCAAAGTAGGTTGCACCCACTAAATGGTGGGTTGTGGGTCAGCCTTCCCCGACCCACCTAATATAACTAAAAGCCGGCTAATCTTGTAGGGCTTTCCGCCCCGCCCAAATGGCAGGCCAGCCCGCTCCGATAACCCGTTTTGATAGCTCTAATGGTATAGGACTAAGAAGCTTTAGGAATGACTCCTTGTAAAAAATGGAGTGTCTATACGACCCTAAATTTCCATGAAATTCTAGGGGAGAACTTAGTTTGTATTGTTGATACCATCAAATAAAGATGCTAGTTTTACCTTTTATGTTGATGCACTAAATTGGTTCGAGAGATTGCAGTGTACTTAAAAGCAATCTATGCTTTCAAATGAATGCATTAACTTACCGATTTCTATTGTCGTACATTTCTTCATTCGTGGCCTTTCACTTCGCTCTACCTGTTGATGTTAGGATCTGAATTCGGCTTATCAAAGCTTTGCCAGATTACATAGTGCCTTTTTTGGAATGCCTCATATGTATTCCATAGTGAGACTTCTGGGTTCAAGATCGTTACCATGGCTTATCCGTGCATTGTTAGACCATGTCTCAAATAAGGTATCTTTTACCTGCCCATTAATTTTGCTTTCATAAATTTAGAGGTGGACATGTTTCCTATGAATTGTGGCAACTGCTTTAAGATGAATTTACCTCTGTTGTATCACTTTTTTCCATCTTGCATTGTCTGTCTGCTAAAAATCTTTGTACGCGTTGCTAGTTTCAGCTGTCAACTAGGAGTTATAAATTGGCCGCTTTTTTATACATCTGCAATGATGGTGAAACCTTTTGTTTTATGCTGGGTTTTCTGGTGGTGATGAGGGTGGTTGTATGATGTGCATGGCTTGTTGGTCAAAAGCAGCAGTATTAACCTGAGAGAGTTGACTATGACAATAAATAACTCCTTGAAAGTCCATTTTCCTTTATCCTTCATTTTATTGCATTTGCTGAATGGGATTTTGGTGTCAGGTTAGGTTTATTTGGATGGTTTCTTGGTGGACTTTTGGTCTTGTATGAGGAAGTGCTTCATGAGTGAGCTAGTAGTTCACATAGTTTTGAGTGTGGATGATTAATGTGAAATGACATGTGTGATGGGTATATCACTTGATTACAATAAGCTGTGTGATAAGTTTTTTATTTGAATACTGTACATTTTTCTGTAACAAAAAGCTTTTCTGTATATTGTATCTATGGCTCAGAAATAACATACCTTGGTAACTATGTCTCACTACAGTTGTAATCTCATGAAGCTGTTTAACTATATGAAATGTGTGTAAGGCTCAAAATGGATAGCATTACTCTTAGCACAATTAAGAAGCTTAAGCATCGAAGGAAAAGACTCAAAGGATCTCAATCTGATATAATCGGATTGTTTTTACAAAATAAATGACCAAGTTCCTTTCCCCAAGATTAAGAATTTTATTTATCTCTGAAAATTTTTCTCCTTCCTTAGCAATGCTGGCATCTTTTTCTCCCAAATTTCTCAATGCCCCCACATTGACTGACTCTTCCTTTTCATTCCTTCCATTCCACTACACATGCTCTGTATTTTCTCTCCACTTTCCTGGCCCTTCTACTTTAAACCTTCAATATCGATGCATTTGGTTTTCTTGTATTTCGTTGTCTTTGCCCAACCCAGTAGCACCCCATGGCCCAAGTTAGTAACACTTTTCTGTGATATATGTTTCACTGAACTAATGTTTTTCTGATGTAACTTGATAACTAGTTCTCTTTCGCACTAACTGTTTCAGATAACGACCCTTGAACCAATGATCACTGGATTGCAAGAGGCTTTGCCTAAATCGATTGGTTTGCTTCCTTTTGATGGTGGTGTAGCGGGTAATCAATTTTGTTAATTTTAGTTATGCTTCAAAAACGTTACTTATGCTTAACAAACTTACTTGAGATTTGTTGTGCTTGTTTTTAATGTTATGTTTTTCAAGGAAGTAGGAACTACTAAAAATATAGGAGAATAGACCAAGAAAAAAGAGTCTCGTTAATGTTTCTATGGTTGGCTTCAGTTATTTTCCTCATGGTAAAGGAGCAAGTTGCAGTTTCTTCCTGAGAGGCTCATTTTCAACTGATAGCTGATGGATCTAATTCCCAAACAACATTAGTTTGTATCGTTGTTTGAAAATTTTGATGGTTCATATTTCTTTGTTCTTTGGTTTAGGTTGCATGAGAAACGTTCATGAGCATCTTAATTGCTGGCAGTCGAAACCAGAACTCAAGATTGAGGCGCTTCGGGGGATAAAGGAAATTGGAAGTGTCTTGTACTGGATAAGTCTGCTTGATATTGTTCTGGTGGGTTTCTTATTATCATTGTTTTATTGTAAATTTTTTAAGGAGATATTACAGCTGGTTTAGTCCAAGATTTATGGATATAAAAATTTAACTCTCAACAAGGCATGCAAATTTGTCCTTTCATTTATGAGGCAGTAAATGTGGGATCAAAGTTTCTGTTCAGATTCGCTTATTCACTTTCTTCTGATAATGTTCTGTGTTTGACAAGGATAAAGTGTGAACATTAATTTGGTGGTATCATGCTGATAGCTTCTTATTTTATTTTCCCCATCAACAGAAAGAAGTAGACACAAGCCAATTCATGCTAACCGCCCCTTGGCTTGGTCTGATTCCTGGTCCAGATGGACAAATCGTGCAATCCCGTGATGGTGAAGATAGCCCCATTATAAGTTTATTCAAATCTGTAGCGGCAGCAAGTGTTTCTAATCCTAGATTCTCGAATCCATCTTCATTCCGCCTCTTGGCTAGACAGGCGGAAGCTGCTGGTACGGATTTCTTGTGTATATATTCATCTTATCAGTGAGCATCGGTAGAATTATCTGAAGACTTGATATATTTCTATCATTCAACCCGGTGAACATTCCTGTAAACTTACTTTGGCCTTGGTATTGCAAATTGTCTGTAATTTAATGTCAGATCTGCTGTATAAGGCCAACAATAATGCCGGAAGTGTGCTGGAATATGCACTTGCTTTTACAAGTGCAGCTTTAGATAAATACTGTAGTAAATGGAGCATAATTCCTAGGACAGGGTTCGTTGATATTACAACTTCCAAGGACTTTTATCGCATATACAGCGGCCTCCAAATTGTATGAGACAATTCTTGATCGTTCCTCTCTTTCCTATGGCCATGCCACGGTCTATGTTCGGATGGAGGTGAAATTTTTTCTCCTTCTAATATTGCAGGAATACCTCGAGGAAGCCGTTCAAGTACAAACAAGCAATCATGGGATGTTGGGTGATTCAGTTGCTTGGGGTGGCTGTACTATCATATACTTGCTTGGGCAACAGTTGCATTTCGAACTGTTTGACTTTTCGCATCAAGTCCTCAACATCTCCGAGGTTGAGGCTGGATCAATCACATCGGCACAGAAGAGTCCTCAATTTCTCCAGGTATAAATATTAATGTGTTTTGGCAGTAAATATGATCTTTAAATCCATAAGCTTTCATTTGAAGAGGAGTTCTCACGGAGCCGTAGGAAGGAAAGAAAGAAAGAAAGAAATGAATGCTTCTTGTCTACTTTCTGTGTAATATATAATTATTGATGAAGGGCTTGGAGATGTTGACTGAGGACATGAAGAGAGCGAGGAGGTTGAATAACCACGTATTTTCGATGTTGAAAGCGTGTTGCCCGTTAGAGGACAAGCAGGCTTGTGCTATCAAACAGAGTGGTGCCATTCTGCATAGAATCAAGTTTGAGAATACAGTTTCTGCATTTGAAACACTGCCACAGAAGGGTGCCTGACCAAATTCCCAGCTTAGGATCTTTGAGTCTGTAATTTTTATTCCTCACGTTATATTTGTAATTTCTTTACGCCGGTCCTTTTTTCAGTCTGATATTTTATGATGCTATAGCATGAAAATCCTTAAAAATGCAACCTAGAAAACTTGGTTTAGTCTTATTTTTACATAATTTTTTTTTCCAATTTCGACTCGAAATGGCAATTAAAATTCGATCTCTGTTTGTGCGGTTTGATTTTGAATTCACTACTGTTTTCAAAAATATTGAACAAACTGGGGCTGTTCAGAACCGGTCCATCCAAGCCGGTTCCGGTTCAATGTGTCCCGTTCTGTACCAGTAAAGGCTCCTCCACATGCAGTGCTCACCACCAAAAAATTATTATTATCGTTCAATATCAATCTGAAAAATAATTTTACAGTTGTATTATATAAGGAACAACGTTATATTCTTGAACTGGGTAATATATATAAGATATTTTTAAAAATTGGTAATTTAATTGTTTTGATATGAAATTTTTATTTCATTGAAAGATATAAAGTTCAGTTTGGTACGAGGATATGATAAGATGGAATATTGAGTGTTGTTAAATATTTACGAGGATATACAATAATATTTAATAATTGAATTTATGAGTTGGATAATTAAATTAGAATAAATTTGAAATTATATGTTTAATTTTTAAATAATAATGAAAATATAAAATAAGAATATGATTAATAATATGATATTTTAATTATATTGATACGCGATGAATTATTATTAACTTTATTAATTAGCTAAATTATTACACATTTTATTTACATAAAATAAATCATTGTTAGATTTAATTAGTTCAATCCAGCGATCAAACCCGGTGACACAAGACAAGTCCACAGTTCGTTTCGTTACCCTGAAATTAATTCGCTGAAATTATTTAAAAGGAAAAGCGACATACGTCTACGTGGCTGTTTATTACTGGTTGATTACTAATTCTGCGTACGTGTTAAGCAAATGAATGTTTAATTGCGGTATTTTTTTTAACTGGTTGAATTGTTTTGTTTATTCCTTTTAAAATTTACAAATCAAAAGAAAGGGAAAATCAAATCGGAAAACATGGCGAGCGGAGGCGCCGAAGGCGGTGGAAAGGTCTCATTTAAAGTCACTCTAACTTCCGATCCCAAACTTCCTTTCAAAGTGTAAGCACTGTCTTCATATACGTATAATTCAATGCGTATTTTTGTTTATTACTATTTTTTAAAAAATAATGAAATTACAGATTTAGCGTACCAGAGGCAGCCCCATTCACCGCGGTCCTGAAATTTGCTGCTGAGGAATTCAAAGTGCCTCCTCAGACAAGTGCCATAATCACAAACGGTAGTTGTTTTGTAGCCCTAATTGTTTCTCTTTTCTTTTTTTTGGGTTTTGATTTCGGTTGTTTGTGGATTCTATAGTTAAATTTTGGATGGATTGCCTTAGATTTCAGTGTTGTTTATTGTAAATTTGAAAATGGTTGAGCCTCTATTGTTTTCTATGCTTGTGAGCTTTTCAAGTGATTGAGACTAGTCTTGAAGTTTGGTTTTTGACGAAGGTTACTGATTGGGGGGAAAGAGGGATTATAAAGCTAAATGTCCTCTCGTTTTGTTCTTTGCTCACCATCAAATGTGGGTAAAGTTTAAACTTCTCTTTTTTTTGTTTGTTCCGTGATCGTGTTTTTTTTCTTTTTTGCAGATGGAGTGGGAATCAATCCGCAACAAAGTGCAGGTATTTGAGGATTTTATTTTATTTGAAATTTTTTCACTGTAAGATTGAGCAGCTACTTTGGATTGAATTGATTAGAACAACTTGATACGTTCTGTTTGCTTCATATGTATATGTTCGCAGTTTGTGTTTTCTTTGATTTCTGCATCAATTATGCTCCGTAATTACAGTGTCTGGAGCTTTCTTTCTTTCTCTTTGTTGTTTTGTCTTTGTATTTTGGGCTAGGCTTTGAGATATCATGGTACTTGATTGTGTTGTAGATGTACACTATTTTTCTTGACATTCACTTTTTTACTCTCTTTTCTTTTCTAAGTTTCCTATCGATCAAAGACATCACAATTTGTGTGATAACTGTTGCTGATGGAGAATTTATTGCGCATTGACTTTGCTTGAAGTGTTTGAACTTTGACGTCGTTTTGAGTTTTTCAATTATGAATAAGTCTACTTTGTTAACCTTTTGAGCTTCTGTTGAAGTAAATGCAAATTTCTGCTTCACCCTATAGCTTATTGATCCGATCTTTGGGTTTACCTTCCTTAAAATCACAGAATGTTCAAAGTCTTACACAGTTATCAGATTATTGGCATGATTATAAGCAGCTGCAACATTAATCTGCCACCATGCTGACTTTCCTCCAACTCGGTTTCTCTATTTTTTGTATGAATAGAAGTAGTTGAGATCAGGGTCGTACTCCACTTCCGCTCAAACTCTGACTCAACCATATGAAAACCATTGAGAAATTTTATTCGGATAAGTTGGCTTGTTATCTTGTGTATGGCTGCTTCTTGAAGTTGGAATACTACATTTATGCCTTTTAATCCTGAAGATTCGTCCCACTGCAATTCACATTTTTTGGATTTTCCAGGAAATGTATTTCTTAAACATGGCTCAGAACTGCGCTTGATTCCTCGTGACCGGGTTGGCTCTCCTTTGTCAGGCTAATTAATCTCCGGTTTCATATGGTTGACTTTGGTTTACAGACTCGATATAATTATAATCCTTGGATGATGTTGGATAGTTATTTTCCGTCTTACTCTTGTACCTACGCTGAAATTAATAAACGTAGACCGTGGTCTTGACCTTTCTTCAAGAATTGTGTTTTATCCATTTTGATTCAATGAAGAAAACTACAGATTCATTCGCCATCATCATTTTTGTTCGAGTTATTCTTGGGCTTTGTATTTTCTTGGTCTACTCCGCAATCTTTTCATTGCAATTTCGCACCCTATTGTATTGACTGCATACGGATGCGCCGTAAATCAAAAGGTATATTCTCAAAGGTACGTTTGGTGCATAAAATAAGGGGGTGATAGATATTTAACCTCTTTTTCCTGCGTTGGTTCCATTATTCACAAACTCAAGGGTTCCTATCAGCCAACAAAGCAAGCTGTAAATGTATATATTTTGAAAAATAATGTATACTATTTTTTTTTTTAAGATTCTGTTGGTGGCTCCTTGAGTTAATCTAGTTTTTATATATTAATTTTTATTTTGGAGATTCTGTGGGGGGTCCTTGAATTAATCTAATTTCTATATTTCATAACAAAATTTAATATGTACGCATGCTTTGGTTGTAGATAGGATAAATTGAATGAGATATTGTTTATGATAAATAGTATCAACATTTTTACAGATGAAAATAACATGTGCTCATGAGTCGTGTTATTTGATAAGGGATGATATAATTAGTATTATAATACGATGCAATAATATTAAAATAAATATAAGACAAAATTAGCAACGGCTGGCAACCTTTAAAAAAAAAACAATCTTCTCACCTTTGAAGATAGATTTTTTAAATAAGAAAATTAAAATATTTATGAAACGACTATACATGAATCCACCATAATGAATAAAATAATTTATTTGGGAGTCGAGATCAATTATCAAGAAGATTTAGTCAAACAAAACAACACATTTTTTTAATATAATATGAAATTCTTGAACCTTGAAATCCATAGGTAAACCTAATCTTATGGTCAAGTCGCCTATCAAATATTAAAAATTGTCTGGTGTCAGATTATTAGTTACGTATACAGATATGTCCGAGCAACTGAAGTCAGAGAGAGGCTGTGCAATTTGATCAACGATTAATTAATTTACAAATAACCAGTAGTTTGCAAAGTATTATATTACTAAGATTCCTACCATCTTATTATCGTACACAAGTTGCAAGTTTTCATGAAATCTACATAAATAAAACTGGGGCCATATGGGTCACATTAAAAGCAATCATTTTAAGAAATTTATGAACCATGGAATTTTCTATTCCAATGTTATTAAATTTGTAAAGAGAAGCTATAGGCTACGTCAATGACATTCATAGGGATGTGTCACAAATCTTTCCTTTTTTAAGGAAACTTATGCCAATAACAATATTTTTGGCCGTTGGCACAATTAAATTCAATTTTTGTCTCCATTGTATAATCTCAAATTATTATGGGCAGACTTTCAAATCATAATTCCTAAAATTATCAAACGGTCCGCCCTGTCCCATCCCGCCTCGACTTGACCCGTCTTCAAACGGGGTGGGGCGGGCTAACCCGCCAATCTAACATATCTATATAGACCTAGCCGACCCTGCCCCACCACACCATAGGTTGGTGGGTTGGCGGGTCAATCCGTCAAAATACAACTTACATTATTAAATTATATATAAATACTTCAAGAAAATTATGTATTCAAGTCGTACAAAATATATAATACTAAAATTCAAGAAAAACATCACGTATTCGAAATAACTCATTAAAATTGGATATATCAATAAAAATAAATTAACATTTTCAAAAATTTATCAACCGAAATCGACATATAAATCACAATACTTTAAATCTTTTAAAACTAATTATACATAAATCATGCATAAACAAGGGTGTGTGATATAATCTTTAGTCAAATATGATGGTAATTATATAATATTTAATATTATTTTTTCCACGATCTGTGGGCCAACCCGCCCCGTCCCGCCTATTTTTTATGACGGGACGGGCTAGCCTGACGGACCTGGCCCGTTTTGACGGCTATAATCAGTCTTATTTGTATCTATACTATATAATTAGAGATCCCTGTATATGATACTAATCTAGTTTTGTTAAATCTTATTCAATACGAAACATTTCTAATGATTTGGTGAATTTTTATTCAACAATATCACATTTTATACAAATATTTTTAAATTAAAAAATATTTAGATAATTATTTAAAAAATGATTTATAATTAAAAGTATTAAAATTAGCATTCAAAACTGATCTAAAAAAATTAATTGACAATTCGTATAAAGTTCAGCTATATTTTATATTTTGTATTTTAAAAACATTATAAAACATCAATCATTTTTTTCTTTAAAAAATGTATTTCAAAATTAGTTTTTTAAACATATTTTCAAAAACATTTTATAAAACTTGTCCAAACATATATTTTAAGTTTTTTTAATTCTAAAAACACTAAAAACTTTTTAAAAGAGTTTGTCCAAACGGTGCCGAAAATTTATATAACAAAGAATAGTAAGGTGGAGTGAGTTTGACTCTGATCCCAACTATTTTTAAAATCGACAAGTCTTGGTTAGCTGCCCTCGGGTAATTTATCATTTAGTTTCGCAATCAAAAAATTATCGTTAATAAATTAATGAAAGGAATGACGAAAGTTTTCCGATATCATGCTCAGCTCATTCAGCCAAAATGTTTATTTATTTAGTTTTTTCTCCCTCTCGCTTCTTACTTTTAAAAATATGATTTTAAATGTAAATTATTTGCATGATATTAAATTAAATGCTCATAAAAGTTATTAACAACCAATAACTTGATTGTTATGTCTCAAAAAATCATTTTGATTATTATAATAAGAGAGTATTGGGATCATTAGATATTGTGTATTAGCTTATAGAGATCAGTTTTGTGTGTTTCTAAACCCAGAATGTGTTACATTTAGCTTAGTTTAAAAGAAATTCAGAAGATAATGGAATGTTTATTGCTCTGAAATAAATTACTTATAAATTAATTATCAAACACTTCCAAATTTAATAACCTTTTCATAATCTATAAATTTAATCATAACTCTTTTAAATATAACATTTCCTCTTGCAGCTTCTACGAAATTTTGTTTGTTTACAAATCCCCTCCTTCTAGTCTTCTTCTTCTCCACCTGCCAACTATATACTTGGCTTGGATATATACAGACATATATACATATATATCTCTATATCTTCCTCAACACAGACCACTCTGATCATTGATCCTATGGAGTGCCGGAAATTCGAGATAACATTAATATCAGCCCAAGACCTGGAAAACGTGCGCAGACTGGGGAAGATGAAGGTCTACGCCCGGGTTTCGATCGGTTCGGGAAACCCGGAGGCGGAGAAATGGACCCCTCCAGACCGGCATGGTGAGAGCAACCCGGTCTGGAACTTCACCATGAAGTACACGATATGTGAATCAATGATACAGCACTACAACACCATGCTGGTGATCAAGCTGTACTGCAAGAGGAAGCTGGGAGACAGATACATTGGAGAAATGCATGCTCCCATGAAACAGCTTTTCCATGACACGAAAACTGCCGGCGGGAGCAGTATCATGACCTTCTTCGTTCAGAAGGGCTGCATGAATTCCCAGGGTCTGATCAGGTTTTGTTGCAGGTTTGGAGAGAAGGTGATGCTCGACGAGTTGCTGTTGGCTGAAAGTCTTGCTGCGGGAATGACTCTTAGATGATCGATCACTTTGTTTTTGTTACTCAATTCGCATTCCATTTCTCAGTATATGGTGTGTGTGTTTGTGTGTGAGTGTGTCCAGGAGAGGAAAACGATTTGTGGGAACCTGTAAATATTATGATCGTGTTGGATATTTTCTTCAGTCAGAAATTGATCCACTCTTTTTATTTTTATTTTTTTCCTGAAAAACTTGAATATATAGACTTTCTGCGTAGATATATATTGAACCCACCTGCGAATTGAAATTTGTCTGAATAAATTCAGAGAGTTGTGGATATGGCAACATGAAGTTGGGAGTTCAAGGGTGATTTTAGTTCCTTTATTTTATTTAATTTTCTTTTTTGTTAATTGTTCCAAGAAAATCGTTCTCAATGCATGTTATAGCTTGTACGGCAAGCAGGCAAAAAAGTAAACTCTACATTTAAAATAACTATAATTAATTTGGGAATTGTTGCATCCAGTATCTTCTACATATGCAATTAATAAGCAGAGCTCGATGGCGAATTGGTAAGATTTTGGATGACGTAAAAATCTACTCTTCGATTTTGTACGTTCAATTCTCATGTGGAGCATATTTCCTACTGAGATTTCTCTGGAGGTCGACTTGTTATATAAGTCATCTCCCTCAAGTCCCTGACCAACCACGCATATCCCTCGATTTAAAACATATATAGGTCAAGGTGTCTCTGACCTATATAGAGGTTAATACTTAATAGCCTTCTTTAAAAAAATAAGTAGAGCTTGACATCTGTAAGCCACAACCAATGACACAATTTCAGTTTCTATAAAACGATAAAAATAAATCTTAAGATAAAATTCACAGAAGACCACGCAGTGTCGATGAGGAGCCAGTTGACTTCACATCCTTTGACTCTCCATTTTCATCCCAACCGTCCGTCTGGGAATGATTACTTTAAAATAATATGTACTTATACTAAAATTGTACATTGATTATAATTATGTTCTGTTTGAATTGTTATTAATAAATGCATTGATGTTTTCGTGTCAACGTTAAATATTTATATGGAGCTAAAATATTTTTATTTGAAAATTAAAATATTTGATGTGATATGATAAAAACAGGTTACGAGAAACTTTTTGAAATAAAAAACAATAAATAAATGATGTTTTTCTAAAATCGATCAAACATAAAATAATAAGGGAACATATTTAGAAATTACAAATAAATTTTTGTATAAGATAATACAATATTAATATAAAAATAACAAGAAATAAACCTTGAAAAAATAGATTTACTATTAATCCACACAATGTTTAATCACAAAATTTGACTGAGAAATCTCTTCAAAATCTTGTACATGACTTCCAAGCCTTACTTAGCCATGTATCAGCATTTGCTGTCACATATTTGTTTCAACATATACAATCAGTAGTCATTCCGAGGCCTAAGCTTGTACGAAGCCTCTGCATGAGCTTCTTCCAACTTACTGGCGAGTTCCATCATGAAAGGTGTCTTTGTTCCGTGGGTGATTCGCAATGCATCCCAAGCTTTGGTAAGCGACTTAACTGCTTCTTCTGTGTCGCCGAGCAACCTGCAAAACCAAGAGCAACAGCAATGAGTGCAGGTTCCTGGGCATTAATGAGTGAAAATGGAACTAGAAAAATGAATTACATGGGAATTAAATGAATTGAATAGAAAATAAGGATCTTAGTTAAGTAAGACACCCCTTGGTAATATATGAATCGGCTTTAGCAGATTTCAGAGTATAGACAGCAGTAAATAATTGAGAAAAGAAGGTGAACAAAGCTAGCTGCATAAGTAGAAGAAACGGAAATCAATATAGTTACCATTCAAGTTTTCCAGATGTATAATATTGCAATCCAAGCAACGGATGGAATCTTGGATACACACCTGTGTTAAAGAGAGAATGCAGCATTCGAAAAAAGGAACAAAAAGGAACATCTAGCGAACAGTATATTCAAGAACCCTAGATATTCAGTCTCAATGACTGAGATATGAATAAAAAACCAGAGCATATCAAACGGCAGATGTCAAATGGCTAACTAATGTCGATGAATCGGGTTCTAGTTAGTGGACACAAGATTAGCATATCTTTCTCCATATAGCCAGTTTGTATATTATATTGATCATAAAAATGGAATTCCAGTACATGAGCAGATATTTGATTTACAGAATAGCCACGGGCCATCATCGAGTTATCAGGTGGAAAAGGGTGAAGCTCGTAAACGCGTACTCTCGTAGATTGGAATTGTTAATCTGCAATATGATAGTGCTTCTTTCCAATCTTGAAGTTCCATGTATATCTAAACAAGTAAAGTTTCATTAGCATCTGATATAAGCGATCAGAGAAAGTAAATTTTGAGAGAACAAAAGAACCAAGCATGTGCCTTCAGAAGAGTCTCTCTAGTCCGCATAAGATTGACTGAAAATGGATGGTCTAACTTCATTTGGAGTTTCTCGATCATCATGTAAGCAGCACTTGCCTCGGCATAACCTGAATTCTGTCAAGAATAAACTTAATCTTCAGAAGTAGACTCCCACTTTTTAGCAAACAAATTTCACTTTCTCAACTCAATAGAAATTGGGTGCCCATCCCAAAAAGGTAATGAGAAAAAAATGACATGGGAATATGATTTTTCTACTGATAAGTTTTGCTCATTAAAATTACAACTCGTGATCACAGCTACTTTATCATAGTTCTGCAGATGCATTTTTCTGTAAATCCAAAATCTAAAAGGATACGGCCAGCGGAAAGGAACATGGAAGCCTTTTCCGACATCAATTTGACTTCAGTAGTGATGGTTTTTATGTCATCTTTGTCCCTAAGAAGTCCACACTGTTGGCATATGAATCCTGTACCATCTGCATGTTAAAAGGTTAAATGAAAGTACTTTGCAGCTAATCACAACAAGGCCCATGAAGATATTATCAATTAAATGAAAAATGTACCACTGTTACGAAGAAGAAAACCACTACATTCACCATTCTTGCAACTATAACCTTCCAGAATAGCACTTTCTCGGATATCATCAAATTGACCCTTGAACATAAAAGACACCTTGCTTAGGAGCGCAGAATTAATGGATGGGGCAAATTCAACCACTTAAGAAAACATCACCAAAAGGGTGGGGAACTATAACGATAGTACCAGTTTTATGCAGCGAGAACAAGTACAAGAGAAAAGGTACTGCTCTTTAAGAGCCTTTTGCCGAGTCACAGTGCTTCCAGCTGTTTCTATGTAACTGATCAACACCTAATGACATCGCTAATTATCCATCAAAAAGTGATGAAATTTCGATGAATTGAAGACACTAAATAAAAAGATTTTGAAGAAGTTACCTCAGTACCTTTTGGTATGTGCTGCACAGCTCGTACCACTGCTAATCTTCCCTCAAATACTAGAACAGAATTGGGTAAACAGCTAAAACACCAAAACAAAGAATAAGTAAAATTGTGGCAGGGGAAGAATAACAAGTACCATGACTATTACCTGTGATTTATGATAGAAATGACCGGGTAAAGTCCTGTTCCGTGAGGTATCAGTTCACTGTCACAAATGGTATGTGCATTGCATGCTAGCTGAGGGTCATTGATAAGAAAAGCAGACAATCTTTGAGACAAAAGTCATGAAATGGATTCAGCGCATATATATATATATATAAATTTGTTACACTGTATCATCTCTTTATATATATATATATACAAATTTGATATGATGGGCACCCCACATGGGCACCAGGCTGACGTGGCAGCACCAGGTCAGTCTGGTGCCCATGTGGGGTGCCCACCATATCATTCTTTATTATATATATATATATATATATATATTTATTTATAGACACACAAACACACACGCATATTTATATATAAACACACACACACAAAAATATAATCAAAATCAGGCAATACTGTCGTCATGATACACAACAAACCTACCAGAACAAACACACACATAGAGACACCTGCCTCAGATTTCATAACTTTCAAATTTCTTATCCAGAAACAGGTGTGGACAATATAACATCCACTTCCATTTCCTTGTAGAAGATTGAAGAATGATGCAT
This sequence comes from Dorcoceras hygrometricum, assembly GCA_001598015.1. Lineage (NCBI taxonomy): Eukaryota > Viridiplantae > Streptophyta > Magnoliopsida > Lamiales > Gesneriaceae > Dorcoceras > Dorcoceras hygrometricum. The sequence goes on from KV006334.1 coordinate 203,711, forward strand.
CCTAGTAACACTCATATTTGGGAATTAATGGCTACAAAATCAATTGCATCAAACAAAATTGTATGAAATAATGCATAGTGTAGTGGTAAGCAACACTACATTTTTCCCAAGTTTTATCTTAAAAGTAGAAATAGTAATGAAGCTTTTTCATGCACGAATGTTAAGTTAAAAAGGCCAGCAGTTGGGTGAGATACCTTGGAAAAATTTTCTGCAATCTCTTTGATATTGATCTCAGAATCTGGCCATTGGAGTATCAAATTGACTAGGTTAGCCATCTGGGCGTACAACACCAGTTGTTTCTCATCTATATCAGCCATATCTTGATGAATGAACCAGTTAAAATCAAACAGCTCAACATGTGTCATTATATCAAGGAAGGCACAGTGTCTAGCCAAAAGAAATACTAAAGGATACGAGATACCAAGGCCTCCACCAGCTTGTAACTGTCTGTGGCACTGGTGAGGAGAATCTAGCAGAAATAAAACATCATGGTTATCAACTAGTTAACATCTAGCTCAGAGAGATGCACAAGCACATGAGGTTCCACCAAAGGAAATAAGTGGAAGTTCCACAGAGTAATTGAATTCTCCACATCTCCAGGGCGAAATACGATTAGCCAAGAAAATACAAGCAAAACATGATCCACCCATGTTTTCTTTTTTCGCAAGTAAGATAAATGTATTCCCACTGCTCTTTGATTCATCGCCTCTATCCACTACTATGGCTTGGAAAAATGTTTCTCCACCCATATTTTCGTTTTTGCAAGTCAGATAAGTGTATTCATAAAACTCCTCATTCATCACCTCTATCCACTAGTATGGCTTGGAAAAATGTTTCTTCGTTGATCAACAAAAAGCATTTCATACGACAAAATAAAAATCTATGAGTAAGATACAAATAGCATGGAATCATAATCTTGAAGCTAGTTCTCACCTTGTCGTATTCTAGCTGTCTTCGTAAACATAGTTTCACCATTAAGCGTATGGATGGTGTGAGATATTTTACTCTTTCCCCCTCAACTTTAGACAAGCATTGGCATTCCACACGATGCATCTTCCAATCTAATTTCTGAAAGCAATCAGAAGCATTGAAGTTTCATTAAATAAAAACAAAAACAAACCAAAACAGCACTAGATAAAACTATTCAATCATGGAGGTTAAACTCCAAATTGTCAAAACAAACCAAAACAGCACTAAATAAAACTATTCAATCACGGTGGTTAAACTCCAAATTGTCAAAATAAACACTTGGTCACAACCAGCATGATCAGCATCAATCTGCTACCATATTTCAGGTGACTTACTGCAACATAATTTACCTGGCAGTAGCTGCTACAATACCAAACAACATGGCAAGAAGAACATTTCTTGAGGTTTTTGGACGAAAAGCACCATTCACATTTCAAGCCAGCCGATTCCTTGTTCTTGCTTGGGACACAAACATATGGGTTCTCGCTTATGATAAATTCCCCTGCAACACACAAAAGCACAGTTTTGAAGAACTAGATACCGAGAAATTGTTGGAAAAGTAGCCGTAAATTTCTCTTGAAAACCTGGTGCAAAATCATGAGTTGTGAAAAGGCAACGACCCTTTTCAGGATTTGTTGAGACCGATAAGTTCTTTTCATTCAGTGCTTTCTGTAATTCCTCCATTGATACACAGCTCAACAGCTCTGGTTCTCCTCTGTGTTTTATTTTCTGGGTAGATGATCGTGGGCCTGACAAATTGACTGGAAAATTGATTACACTAATGGGCTTATTCCGAGTCCAGTTTCACACTTGTGGCCCAATTAATAGTTTTTCCCCAAACTAACTTCACTATTTGTAGATCTTGTAATATAAGGGTAACTCCTATGCAGCTGCATTTTCATCTCCAGTGGGGCCACGCTGTTATATGAATTAGCGCAGCCCAACAATTCTTGCACCAGAAATGGGTGCAGATCATTGTTCTGTGCCATTTTGGGACAAATTTTTTTTTAAAATTAATAAATACTACTAAATTTTGAAACTATAAAAGAATTGAAGAAAACTTAAATTTATAACAAAATTATTGTGCTTCGATTAATTTTAGTATTACTAATAAATATTTAAATAGATTTATATCTGCTTTATATTAATTTTTTAAATTAATACAAAGAAGTTATTTATTAAAATATACTTAAATGTAGTTCCTTTAATTTAAAAATATTCAATTAAGTAAATAATTAATGCAACTCTAAATAAAATTCAAACACATAATTGAAATATAAATATATTGAAGTGCGGATTATATTATGTTGTTCAATGTATTCGGTTATTTATCTATTTAAATAATAAAATAATTATATTATTTTATATATTAATAATGTCACTAATTAGTATTGGATATAATTAAAATATTAGTAATAATTATTTTAAAATTTATTAATAGATATTATATAGAAGATAAGAAATACTAATATGTAAGAATTAACGGGGTTAGAAAAAACTTTTGGCGTGAGATTTGAATTGGATTGGTTAAATGTTGATGTAGTCTTGGGTGTAAAAATTACATCATTTTAGTCCAAAATTGTATCAAAATAAAGTTTTTGGTCAAGATGACCTAAGTGAAATATATTCAAATAGCTTTTGGAAAAATGTATCAAATATATTATTTTAAACTAGGTTTGACCAAAATCATTTTGCTAGTAACTGTAATCTCATGAAGATCCCATCTTTATCCTCTCACTTATACCATTTGACTTCAAATCGAGTGCTAATCACATGTTTGGTGCATAATTGGAGTTACAATGGCTTTCGTATATAATCGTGCATGAAGCTTCTCGGGAAGCTGCTCTCATCCACGTTAGACGCCACGCATGATGTCCCCTTGTTTTTTTCTTTTCCAATATTTTATGCTAGTAAACGTTGTTTATCTGAGAAATATGTTCATTGACTTTGCTTCTTCTTTCCACTCCCTGCAACGCAATTAGGCATGGAGTAATCCCCAAGGACACGGTTGATTAGTAAGATTTGGGGTGATGTGATAGTACCTTCTCCGATTTCACGAGTTAGATTTTCGTGTGGAGCATATTTCCCGTTGAAATATTGTGAGAATGTTTTGGGAGTTAGTTCGTTATATAAGTCATCTTCCCAACCCATACATACTCGTGCATATACCTCGATTTAAAATATATATGAGTCAATAGACCTCTAACTTATATAGAGGTTAGCCTCGTAATTCGGCTAATTAAGCATGGAATAATATATTATTTATGATATGAGTCACAAATTCGAAAATATATATAATATAATTTCTTTTAACTGCGGCAACTTCTTCCCCCACACAGAAATGAAGTATCGGTTTGATAATCTTTATGTTGCTATCGAATTTTGAGTACTTAGACCAAATCTAGCGGTATTTGTTTTTATGTGGTCTTTTTACTTTAGTGGCTACAAGCAGCTTCCGTCTCTCCACTTTACTCCAAAAAGAAAAAGAGAAGAAAAGTAGATTATATTAGTTCCCTTTTAAAACTTCCTTTCTCGTGTCTGAATTTAAGGATTGGACAGATTATCATTTATCACCAGAAGAGGGCCAACCCATGCAATAATACCACGCCCCGCTGCCTGGAAGTGGATACGGCGGCATTTATGTTTTTATTATTGATTTTTGAATTCCATATGAGAGTGGTTGGATTGGGCTGGATTGATGTGATGCCATTTACTCCATGTGGCTTGGCTACAGTGTGATTGTTTTCCTCTCTTTGTCTACGTAAAACTGTCCTTTTATGGCTTTATTATTAAAAACATTAACCTAATCGGTCTTATTGTGATAGATATTGGTCATTCAGACTTATAAGCAATCCAAGACTCGTTTTGTTTTTTAACTACACAATTGGTTGTACAGTTGGTAATTCATAGATTTAACCAGACATATTACTCTTATCAAATATTATTCTATATTCAACTATCACATTATATCATATTTCATCGATCGAACCAGACAGATCAAGGATTTTAACGTGATGAGGCATGATTGAAATTATTAAAGGGGGTCCATGAAACAAGCATTGTCCCTTTCGTGAATCTGTTTCCTGTGTAGAAATGCTACTCGACACATGATGATGACCTAATCTCTTGTTTATGAAGACCAAAAATTCGAGGAATCTTATTTCGTTTACAAATTGTATAGAGTATTCATGCATCATATAAAATTCGATTTGTTACAATCTAATGAGACATCAAATATGAGCTATATATCAGTTACCCCTTGGTATTATTATTATTCAAATAAATTCTCGTTTTGTTGTGGTCAACGACTTTATGTAGTTAAAATGTTGCATCAATTAGTTGTTGCACATAATGCGAATTAACTAGTATGTTTATAAAAAATATGTATATATAATCAGAGTAGGGAATAGTCAATAGTGCGACCCATTGCTTTTTGTGAAGTGACCTACACGTACGCATTTTTGTCGGGTCAAATGTCTTATGGCATCCACAGTCGTGGATATTTGGGCATGAAATATTACCATGGCCCAGTTTAGCTAGTTTATTAAAATGGCAATCTACTATACAGTATAGCATTCTTTTGGTCCGACGTATTTTAAATTCAGGTATATATACGAATAGATAGAGATATAAGAAAGATGACTTATATAATAGATCGATCCTCAAAACATACTCATAATATTTCAGGGGATATTATACTCCACACGAGAATCGAACCCATGAAATCGAAAATTATAATCTCACACAAGAAAACTCATAGCCCCTGTGAGACCTGGATTTGTAATTTAGAATTTCCGTTGGAATGAATCGATAAATAGAGGTTCTGTTAGTTTAAGATCTCTATTTGAATATTTGAGTTGCATTTTCGAGTTCCTTTTCGTGTGTTGAACAATTCTGGAGATTCTGTTTTTCTTTCGCGTATTAGAGGTACTTGCTGGTCGACGTGTCAGCCGGTTTTGGTGAATTAGTAGCTGGTCGGTGATGAATCCAGCAGAAGAGCGTTTTAGCACGAGATTCCTGAAACGCTGTCGTTGCGTGTGTTGTGATCAGCAGGTGCGTTAGTATAATCGCGTTGAGGGCAAAACGACTGCGTTTAGATTAATTGGTGCGACGTCGTCTTGATGATTTCGTTTGGTACCAGCTGGTAGATCGCGTGGGTGTGTTCCTGCTGGTTGATCAGCAGATGTCGAGGTCAACGCGAGTCAACTTTCCTGTAGCGCGAGGAGGATACGTCGTCGTTTAGTTAGTACTAAGAGTTTACCAGGAGGAAGCGTTTTACGTGGTTTGGTGTGTTGCTGCTGGATGACCAGCAGTTGGTATTTGGAATCGCGTATCCTAAGCGACGTCGTTTGGATTAGT
>KV006334.1:230726-253179 GCA_001598015.1 Dorcoceras hygrometricum
CAATTCTGGAGATTTTGTAGTTTTCGCATATTAGAGGTATCTGCTGGTCGGTGATGAATCCAGCAGAAGAGCGTTTTAGCGCGAGACTCCTGAAACGCTGTCGTTGCGTGTGTTGTGATCAGCAGGTGCGTTAGTATAATCGCGTTGAGGACAAAACGACTGCGTTTAGATTAATTGGTGCGACGTCGTCTTGATGATTTCGTTTGGTACCAGCTGGTAGATCGCGTGGGTGTGTTCCTGCTGGTTGATCAGCAGATGTCGAGGTCAACGCGAGTCAACTTTCCTGTAGCGCGAGGAGGATACGTCGTCGTTTAGTTAGTACTAAGAGTTTCAGCAGCAAAACGACTGCGTTTAGATTAATTGGTGCGACGTCGTCTTGATGATTTCGTTAGCAGGAGAAAGCGCTTTACGTGGTTTTGGTGTGTTGCTGCTGGATGACCAGCAGTTGGTATTTGGAATCGCGTATCCTAAGCGACGTCGTTTGGATTAGTTGTTGCGACGCCGTTTCATTTAGTTGGAACGCTGCGTTTTGGAATTTCGCATGCGACCAGCAGCAAGGATCGTTGCTTTTCGTTGACTCTAATCAGCAGATGGTTTGAGAGACCAGCTGATGGTAGCTCTGCTGATTTGCGCTATGCGACGTCGTTTGGGTTAGTCGCTGCGACGCCGTTTTGGATTGTGTTATAAGGCGTTCGCTATTGTTGCTGCTGGAAGCAGCAGGTTCGTTATGAAGAAATGTGTCTGCTGAATTGTTGTTCCTGCTGATTTGAGATTTCGTTGTATCTGCTGATTTTTGTCGGTGAGCTGTTTTGAAGATTTCAGCAGAGGCGGGATTTATATATTTAAATACTTGGTCTTTGAGTTGAGATACAAAAATCCCACACTTAGAATATTTTCCACTTTCGTTCTTCGTTTCGAACCCTAGCACTGTTCACCGTTGATTTTATCCGGTGATTCTCGCCGTCTTCGGTGGGTGTTTTGCTCGTGCGAGGTAGCGTTGGACTCCTCTCGAGAAGCTCTTCCTTTTCGTACCAGCTTTAGAAGCTGAAATTGGCTAGTTGAGGAACGAGAAGTTGCTGCCAGTTCGTGAATTTTGTAGTAGCAGGTAGAACTTCATTCCTCGCGTTGAGATCTTGTTTTCTAGCTTGTTTTAAGCTTCCTGCGCAGTTGTGGTAGTGGAAAACAGTGTTGGTTGAGTGTAGCTCCCAGCCGTGATTTTCTGTTAGATCCCTGAGTTATACGCTTATTGTTTAGCAGGCTTTACCAGAGTCTTCGGGATTTCTAGCAGGGTTATTGTGCTCAGTAGAAGGTACGGATTTGAGCTTATAAATTCCAGCATGGTGATGGCTTGGATATTTGCGAGATGGCTACTTGTTGGCTGCCCTGTGTTGTGCCTGTTGAGGCTATGGTTTGGGTTTGCCGTGTGTTATATGGTGTATGCTGCTGGTTTGGTTATTGTTGTGCATATGTTGATATGTTCACATTCTTCCCGCATATGCATACACGCAACTGCATCCCTTTTCAGCCATTGTTGCCGTCTTTGTTGCTATATCTTCTTACCAGGATGCGAGGGCGAGCGGCGATACCGCACCCCCATTCCCCTGCTGGGTTGAATTAGCCCCTATGCGCCGAGTGGCTAACTACCACAGTTCATAGGTTGAGCAACAGCAAGGGAGTTGTTTATTGCATCTGGTACTCGAGTGTTGTGTCCTGGCGAGTGGCTAACTACCACACTGGGAACACACCCTGTGGCCACTATTTTGTGGTGTCCCAGGAGGTGGCTAGCGTGTCCCAGTTGCATATAGCATACTTATATATATGTATCGGTTAGCCAGGGAGATGCCCTGTGCTTTGTTGTTGTACTCGGTAAGGGAGTCTGATACATGTTTGAAATTATGTATGCTTTATTGTTGGTTGTTTTATGAATTGGGAACTTATTTTAAGTATTGTTGTATTTTAAATCATATGTTTAAACCGTCGGGCCTAAAAGCGAAAATTTTACCCACTTTTTGTTAGCTTCCGCATGTGTTTATTTGTTGTGATCACGAGGCCTGACAGCCCCAATTTATATGTAAATGTGATACGGTGAAAGAAAACGAATCTGAGCCCGATTAACAAAATTACGGCCGGTCTCACCATAATTTTTTATTATTAAAACCTTTGTGTTGGGAGTGAGAATCACGTCCAACAAATCAGCATGCGTGCATAACATGTGCGCGTGGATGGCCGATAATGTTCCATTCTTGTTTTCATTTCCCGACGTTCAATTTGACCTAGGACGAAAAACTCGACCAATGGTAGAAAACTCAACCCAAATTACCCAAAATTCGACCGAACTTTGTTTATGTTTTATATATTATTTACAGAAAATGTCAAATATTATCGAACTGGTGCGGTGTTATAAGAGTACTTCCATAGCCTTTGTACACCAGTGTTCGAGTTAGGCTACCTCAGGTCCATTTTTTAGAAAAAGGTACTAAATATGTTAAAGGACTAATTTGAAATCAATTGTTGAGGTGCAATAATTTGCCCCTGCTAGTTAAAGCGATTGAAAGTGGCGTTTGAGTTGCTGTGTGGTCTAAATGATTAGAGTTGCACAGTTACCATCAGCTATAACTTTTGGTAAAATGACAAGCGCTCGGTCCTATAATTGGTATCAGAGTCAATGTCATGAATTCGATTATCTTTGGTTGCAAAAGAGTGTCCTTATTGGAAGGGGGATTGTTGAGGTACAATAATTATCGCTACTAAGTAGAACGATCGAAACGTAGCGCTTGAGTTGCTATACGATTTAAAAGATAGGAGTTGCAACTGACTATAACTTTTGGTAAAACGACAAACGCTCGATACTACGTCAATCTCGTAAATATTAGGTCAATGAGTTATTTATTGTGAAATATAAAATATTGAAGTAGTGGTTTGTACTTGATGTCATTATTTACGTTTAATTTTTTTTAATAAAAATGGGCCATCGTTTCAAATTATTATTATTATTGGTATTATTACTGTATTATTATTATGGCTTCACAATTGATTTTCAAATAATCATTTTTTTTATCTACATGACACGAAAACAATACAGACAGCATAAATACGGTTATTAATTTTGAAACAATGATTTATATAGATTAGACTATTAGAAAAGATTGTGATTTTTTTATTTTCTAAAAAAATCCAAACCAAAATTATTGTGAGGGCCCGTTATCCTGACCGGAGCTCGGCGACGGATGCGGCGCGACAACAACGACGGCCGACGGTCGTGAACAATACCGAGAAAAGTGAAAACTTTCGGGGCAAAAGTGACTGAATGTATGTCCCTTTCAATTCTTACGGCAACGAGGTGCCTGGAATCGGAGAAAAACGATGACAATCGGAAATGAATTTCGGGCTTAGAGAGAAACGGATGTCTCGAAAGATAAAGTTCTGCTTTTAAGTTTATCCAGTTTGATTTTATTTATTTATTTATTTATTTTTAAATTTTCTTTATTTATTTTTCTTTTCGTTGGACTCGATCCTCGCAATTATGATATATATGTTAGATCAAGCCTTTATCATTAGCTCAAAAGCTGTAGATGTTAGTCAATATATAATTTTATTTTTTTTTACATATGACAATGCTGAGTATACGTATTGTATTTGTTGGGGTTGGATTGCCAAACTGCTTTTGTTATCTTATATAACATAGAGATAGTCTTATATTTTCCCCTACCGTCAATCTTATTTTAAGCGGAGATAGTATTACTCGTTAAAATTTACCATAACACTTTTAAATCCATCTGACTAATCACATAAAATGGCACAACATCAACAATTTGATATATGTATACTTTCCAAGAAATTATTCATATCAGTTCTACTCTCAATCATGTCACTTAAATCACCAACATATACAATAATTTTTATAGAGTATGCTATGTCACTTATATCACCAACAAATACGATAATTTTTAAGAGTACGCTCTTCTATGAAGTGGGTGTATAGTAACTAATATTGTATGTAAGTTTTTAACAACATTCAAACAAAATCATCTTTGACGTACATTCAAGTTCAATATTCTAACACCATAGATTATTTTAAATATTGATAAATTCTGTTTTTGTTTTTTTTCAGAAAATTAATAAATTGTGTTTGCTGTATATAAAGTGTAATTTCATAACAAGTTGCCACGTTTCTCCAACTGCTTCTCCCACCCCGAGATATTCTCTGTTCGCTCCTGCATTCTACTCATTCGATATCAATCGCCTGTCCAATCTATGAATCCACACTCGCTCCTTCATGTATATATATACACTCTTTGTTAACTTTGCTTCCAAGTTTCGGAGGTAAGTAATTCATGCCGTAAAATGTACCCATTTTGCTGCATATCACCATTGTCGATAAACAACTCCTCCGACGTGTCACCGGCACCATTTCCGCCGTCCGATCCGCGGACCATTAGTAAGATATCTGTTATCACTGGGGCCGAGCAGTGTCCCAAGTTTGCTGCTTCTGCTTTGAATGACAATAACAATCAGAATCAGCATAGCTGTGAGGTCAAGATGAATGATATAGTTGGGAATGGGATTTCAGGGATTCTGTACAAATGGGTTAATTATGGGAAAGGGTGGAGGCCTCGATGGTTTGTTTTGCAAGATGGAGTGCTGAGTTACTATAAGATCCATGGGCCAGATAAGATTGTGCTTAATCCGGAGATCGACAGAGGATCCAAAGTCATCGGGGTAGATTCATTGAGGAGAATTTCGCGCCTGGATAATCATCACCATGTTCAAAATAAGAACGTGACCGTTACTTCATCCACTAAAGGACGAAAGCCTGTTGGTGAAGTTCATCTAAAGGTTCATCTTTAATTAAGTTGTGTTGGCACTCGTGATTACTTACTAGATATTACGTTCTTATTTGATTGTCTAATCCAATCATTTGGAAAGGGAAATTAGCCTGGTTACCCGAGGGTTTATGGGAATTAATGATTTGCTCCCTCTTTGTACTAAGAATTCTTTGCATGTCGCTTTGTAAAGGTTGTTTGGGTTCCATTCCTGAAATTTGTCTTCATTAAATTTATCTTTCTATGGCATAAAGTCTTAACATATGCTTCCTAAGCCTTTAGTTTTAATGTTTAATACCTTTTAAATGAATGTTTTGTAATTCGAGTTAAGATCAGGATGAAATTGTTGTATCTTGCCTACGAACAAAATCAATTCAAATTCTTTTCCATTATAGTTAATTATGTTCTAAAAGTTTTCGGTATCTCTGTTGACATTTTTTCGTTTATGAAGAAAGTGTTTTGAGCTACCTGTGTTCGATGTGGTTTTGTGTCTTCTTTCTATCTATATCCACTGGCATGATTCAGATACGCAATGTGTCTTTTGTCATACATTTGGAAATTCTACTGCGTAGTGTTTCCAATGGATTCTTTTTCTCTGTAGGTCTCCTCTGTTAGAGAGAGCCGATCAGATGACAAGAGATTCTCCATTTTTACTGGTACAAAGAGGATTCATTTGAGGTCTGATAGCAGAGAGGACCGCAGTGTGTGGATGGAGGCATTGCGGGCCGTAAAGGATATGTTTCCAAGGATGTCTAATGGTGAGTTAATGGCACCTGCGGAGAATATAGGTATCTCAACAGAAAAGTTAAGGCAGAGATTACTGAAGGCAAGTGTGAGTGAGTCGGCTATTCAGGATAGCGAGCAGATAGTAAAGAATGAATTCTCAGTGCTACAGAATCAATTGATGATATTGAAGCAGAAGCATTGGCTCCTCATGGACACACTACGGCAGTTAGAGGTACATTTAAAGATCATAAGATAAACTCTTACAGAGAGAGCTTATAAAACTTCTCCAAACAATATAAAAGCTGGGACATCACGGCATCATGAGTCCATAGTGAAAAAGGGATACGGATTATTTGTTTTTATACTCTAAATGGTATACTCCGCTTCTTGGCTAAAATTGGGTTCCAATATTCTGTAGACAGAAAAGGTGGATCTGGAGAACACGGTTGTTGATGAGAGCCAAAGACAGACAAAGGAAGTTGGAGCATCCTCGATATCAAGTATGCTTCGCCAGAACGTTTTACTAATTTTTGCTTTCATCTCCGAGCAAATGAATCTATGTTGACTTGCTCAACGCTTAATCTATGTGGAATTCTTTTCACTAAGGCTGATCTCAGTTATTTTGGTTTCTTCTGTTTGTTGTGATCTTTCTAGACTAGTAGTTAGTTACAGAATCAATGTGGTTGTGAAAGATTGTTGCATTTGCTGTCAATAGATGTTTCAGTACTGCTTGGTGAAGTGTTTTGTTGTCTTAAAGTTTGGTTCCATCATTTTGTTGAATGGATTAGATGCTGATATTGTGGATGTCTCTAGTTTTGTGTAGCTTGTTGTATTTTTCATGCATTGCAGCCACATCTCGTTATTGTTCTTTGATTTTTCTATTAGGGAGCCCAACTGAATCTGAGGATGAAAATGAAAATGTGGATGCTGCAGAGGATTATACAGATGATGAAGACGATACTTTCTTCGACACTAGGGATGTTCTTTCATCTAGCTCTTTTAAAAGCGATGGTTCTGACTTAAGGTCATTGTCGTTGTCAATTTCTTCGGATGAAGACCAGCCCTATGCTTTTGAAGCTTTGGAGAATCTTGATCCTGTCATTCGATCAACCAGATCAAACTTTCCTCACGTCAAGCGGCGTAAGAAACTGCCTGACCCTGTCGAGAAAGAGAAAGGAGTGAGTTTATGGTCGATGATCAAAGATAACATCGGGAAGGATCTTACAAAAGTATGTCTTCCAGTCTACTTCAATGAGCCTCTCTCATCTCTGCAGAAATGTTTTGAGGATTTGGAGTATTCATTTCTTATTGACCAGGCTTATGAATGGGGAAAAAGGGTAAGTTTGTGTTCAAAAAGTTGCCGGAGTTACACATTCTGCTTGGCTCATGAAAATTTTGAAGGACCTGTTTAAAAATAAATAAATGAATAAATTGTCAACTTATACTTAACCTGTTCCAATAGTTGAACCAGAAGGATCAGTTTTTCTATGTTGTGCCCTACTGGATGGCTTGATTTACTTGGGTTTGGTGGCTTTGAGGTTAAAGTCCGATCTATATATGTATGGTCACCCCAATAATAATAGGAAAGAATGCATTTATTATTATTTATTTTGTGAATAGTATGGCTATTTCTACGTCCCTAAAGTAACAAAGCTTTTCGCATCAATTTCTTGGTGAAAATTTAAAATATTGACATCTCGCTCCAAAGAAAACCAGTTTGGTATCTAGGTATCAAGCAGTTTCTTTGTTGATTGACCAAAGAAAAAGACAAAAAAAGGAGTTCTTGGTTACATGTGCAGGCAAGAATCTGGATCTAATTGCAGGAACTTCTTTATCTGAAAACATAAGACAGGGATCAATTTCTGTCATAATATACATGGTCTTAGTTGATTGTTCCTCATAACCTTTTCCAAGGTTTGAGTTGTTCCTCCAGTTTACTGGGCAGCCCATTTTCTTACGCTGATGAGTCACAGCTTGTGTAGTTGCTTCTTATTTTCATCAGAGTTCTTACTGTATCTGTCTGTTGGAAAAATATTTTATTTGTAGATAACACATGGAAAATTGTTTGTGGTTGCCTTTCCCTTCTCGCAACTAACCATTGTTAATGGAATACTTCGACCCACTAGTTTGTGAAATATTTGTGTGTTTTAAGTGGCAGAGAGAGCAGAGCAACCAAACGAACTGTGACTTGATAATGCTCTTGGTCACATGATTCTTATTATTTTTTACCGTCTTGGTGTTTGATTGGTGAATTATATTTTTTCAGGGTAACGACCTTATGAGAATTCTCAATTTAGCTGCATTCGCTGTGTCTGGATATGCTTCTACAGAAGGAAGAAATTGCAAACCATTTAATCCATTATTAGGGGAGACTTATGAGGCTGACTATCCAGATAAAGGCCTCAGGTTTTTCTCGGAGAAGGTTTAAGTGAATTCCCTTGAGCTGCCAATTTTCTTTTTCCTCAACATCTCATATTTTTTAGTGATTGTGTCTGTCACTTCATGTCCTACACTAACCAAGAATTTCTCAATATGACGCCCATGAAAAAAGATTAGTCATCCTCTTTATGCATTCGATAAAGCAAACAATACAACTCCTGATTCTCTTTAATTTGTTCAGGTGAGTCACCACCCAATGATTGTAGCATGTCATTGTGAGGGAACAGGCTGGAGGTTCTACGGTGATAGCAACTTGAAAAGTAAATTTTGGGGTCGCTCGATTCAGCTTGATCCGGTTGGTATCTTGACTATTGAATTTGATGATGGAGAAGCATTTCAATGGAGCAAGGTATTCCTCTTATAATATTGGGGAGCTTTAATCTTGGTGTCTTTCATATAAAACACTTTCCAATGACAGGTAACGACATCCATATACAATCTTATTTTGGGGAAACTTTACTGTGATCACTACGGTACAATGCATATACAAGGAAACCGCAATTACTCCTGCAAGCTGAAGTTCAAAGAGCAGTCTATAATAGATAGAAATCCCCATCAGGTACTTCCCATCCCGTTATCTCTCTCTGGCCTCTATGATTTAGATGAATGTTGTTGTTTTTTATGAATCATGACTTATTGCTTATCTTCTAAGACTCGGAAATAGAATTAGGCTCGATGGTCATGGATAAATTGACTTTGCAGGTGAATGGAATAGTCCAAGACAAGAGTGGAAAGACAGCAGCAACTTTGTTTGGAAAATGGGATGAGAGCATGTATTATGTCTATGGAGACCGTTCCTCCAGAGGAAGAGGTCTCGAATCTATGTCAGAAGCTCACTTGCTTTGGAAGCGTAGCAAACCTTCACAATTTCCTACACGCTATAACTTGACACGCTTTGCCATCACAATGAATGAGATTATGCCGGGCATGAAGGTGACTCGGCACTTTCGTGTGTTTGAACTAACGCACATCTTGAAACTTTTTTTTTCTCAAGCATGTTTAAAATTGGATGGTACCCCTCATATGATCTGTCCAAGTAGTTGTATCTATGTTGATGTGATTTCAACTCTTCCTCGATATTTCACGTTTGCCATTCATAGGATGGAGTCATGTTACATGCCAAGATTTGCCTTTGTTTTTGTCATGCTCTGGAATAGTAGAATTGATAAGCTCTATGAATTAAGGTATCTCCTTTGGCAGGAAAAGTTACCCCCAACAGATTCGAGACTGAGGCCTGATCAAAGGTGCTTGGAACATGGAGAGTATGATATGGCAAATGCTGAAAAATTACGGCTAGAGCAGCGACAGCGACAGGTTACTACTTTCACTGCACATTCATTGTTTCATTCACCTTATTTGAATCTTCGTTATTATAAAAACCAGGCTCGGAAGATGCAAGAGAGCGGATGGAAGCCACAATGGTTCGCCAAAGACAGAGGAACCGGCACCTACCGTTATCTTGGTGGTTACTGGGAAGCTAGGGAAACAGGCAACTGGGAATCTTGCCCTGATGTCTTTGGCCAGATTTCCAGTGATCACGTCTTAGAGGTTTGATTAACAATAAATTAGGAGTTTTATTTTAGTTTCGATAGCGATCATCTTCTGGAGTACAATGGCAATTCAAGCTACTGCACTAACATGAATGACAGGTTGGGTGTGTTGTAATTTAGCGAGTAAATGAATTTTTTAAACAAAATTCAAATACATATGTTATAGATGTTATTGCCTTTATTAGGAATTTGAGACATGAGAAGCTAATGCAGACATCTTCGGACAGACAAGCTTGCCATAAAATTGTTTTTATTTTTCTGTTTATGTAAAAAAGTGATTCAAGAATTCCTATGTGCTGGCTTGTTAATGTTGTTCATGATGCCGAGTCTTCTGTTTAAAGTAGTGGGAAGCATGATCATATGTTCTTTTATCCGAGAAAATACAGATTTAAGCAAGTCGAGGATTTAATGACATGAAAAGATAATTTTTCTTTTCTTTCCTTTTTTTTTGTTCATAAGTTCATAGAACATGCATGTTTTAAGATGACGAATGAAATGTTTTGGAGGTCGATTTGTTATATAAGTATTCTCATTTAGGTCCTTATCTATCCGCGTATATCCTTTTATTTAAACGTCCCTTATCTATATATGAACTTAGTAGGCTAACGTTTACAAAATGAAATACTCGGACGAATTTTTTGAATGAAAAACCTAAGTCATTTGTGGTTGGCGACGTCGTGGCTTACACATAAATTAGTGAATAGCGTGTGAGGTTCTCCTTTTGCAGGTAGTGATTATTTTAAACACGATTATTCGAAAAAAATTAGGGGATATTTCAACGTAGTCCAGTTATAATCATGGCATAATATTTTGCTTTGATATACGTCTGTTGTCTGTGGCCACGAAACATGCATTTTTCGATCCACCCCTATCGCTTCTCAGAATTCAAGAAGAAGAAAATTATAAGTGTGGCATGGGAACTCTCACTTGCAATTTGAACCAAGGATTTCAAATCTATAAGAAAACTTATTTGGTAACTCCACCTAAAAATATTTACACAGATATTAAAAATAGTCTAATTGTTTTTGGAGTCCTTAATCGGATTCAAATACATCCTCCTATACTATGGCCTCCCTTTCCATTTTGAATTGTCGTTTTTGACCTAAGGTTTTCAAATAAAAGTTTTGTATTGCTTCTGTATAGTTTTGTCTTTATTACTTTTCCGTTCCAGTTTTGGGTAAAATTGTGATTCCGGGTCAATAATTTCACCTCCGGTTGACTCGTCTTCCTAAACATATATAACTTTCTTTTAAACAAAAACAAAATTTAATTTTTTGCGAATGACACTTCCACAGTATATATCTGCGTAGGATCCCATCAGCTAAATAGTTTTTTATGTTATTTATAGCTAGATTTTACTGATATAAAAAGACATGAATCTCTGCATGCATATGCAGCAGGTGTACGTGCATGAATAAAGTATACACAATATTCTGCTTTATATAGGGGAAAAAAATAGAGATTTATTCTTGATTGATTTGTACTTGTCCTGCCCAGAATCCCTCTCATGTCGGACAAAAATTACCTCATAACAATTGTTACAGAGTCAAGAACTTATTATTCTAATAGAACAAAAATTAAAAAAAGCATAATTTTTAAGAATATAAAAGCAAAACGATCTTTTTCCTTTTTATATTTTTTTATAATTAAAAAAATCAACATCTTCTGATTCTGAATGTGAATCTTATTATTCTTGGATCTTTTCCTACAGTTAATTAAATACTTAACCTGTGAGATTAGGCCCGGTCAAGTCTATTCCATGCAGATCGATCGATTTCATGCCTTGGATTTTTTGCCATTTTTTGTACATCTGATGGACGTAAGAACGCGTCAGAATTGACATATATATACAACACAGATATATAAATTATTTACAGAGAGTCGATCAAGATCTTGAAATCATCACTATTCAGTCCAAGCTTTTCTACGGCGGGTAAAACGGTCAATTTCCAAGAGCTAAATCCTTTATGTCAAAAATTAATGTAGCTCACATACATATAATTATACTGGTTCCAATAATTCCTGGTACATAAGGAATATGTATCCGATGTAGCAAACATATTCATACTAGAGTCAGGGCGCCATCTTTGTCACAATAACTATATGATTAATGAGACATTGTCTATATATGTTGTCATGTCCCTTGAAATATATACGAGTAGAGCCATTGAGGGGGAGCTCGCTCGCATGGTGGGTCAATAATTATATTATAGGTAGTTGTTTCTCGGGCTCATGTGTATTAAACTTAATGTGGATTTAATTGACTATGATTCTATTATATTTCATTTTTGAACCCGACTATGAAATATATATTTGGTGGACAAGAATGTTACTCGTTCTTGTTGAGAGCTACAGAAGTATAAGCATAAATCGATATTCTACACATCTAACTTCTCCATCTACTTCTCTAACTATCATGTGGCACCATGTGATTGGTTCGAATTTAAAAAACATAAAAAAATGTTGAACTTAAAATGTTGATTCAATCATATGATACTACGTGACAATTAGGGAAGGAATTGGAAAAAGTGATTGTGCAAGATATCGAATCTGAGTATAAATATGAAATGCCTTGGCTATTTTAGTTATGTTCTTTTTTTAAAAAGAATTGTACTATAAATTTTACTGCAAATAAAAAAGATGTGTGTTATAATCTGGCAGTTTCTTATCAAACAGACAGGTGTCGCCACCTAGGTTGTCTCACAAGAGGGGGTCCCCGTTCAATTCACGACTTCACGACGGTTAAAAGGAACTGTTTGGCTCTATTCAAACATCTTTTTTTGAAAAAAAAAAAACATCTCAAAAAATTAAATAAACAATTTTAACCTATTGCTTTTTAGAGAAAACAATTTAAAGCACATGATTTAGTCTAATAATTTAACCTATTAGTATGAGAGTTTATTTTTAAGAAATTTTTTTGTCACCAAATATATGTTATCTAAATTCTGAAATAACCACTCCTGTTTTTAAAATAATAGATTGTATAAAAAAGTAGGCAGAAGTAATAATATTATACCAACACAGTATCACATCTAATATTTTTAAATCTCTAAATTCAATTGCTCCAAAAATCAAAAGTTCAAGTTTCTAATGCATCTCATATTAAAACTTTCAAACGAATGCAATGTGACCCCAATAAATGATGCTGTTCGTCGAGGAGTACACACAGCTCCAGCATCCTTCAATTTGTTGTTCTAAAATATCTGAACAAAAAAATTACTGCAAATGCGAGGGGGAAAATGTAATTAGATTATCTGCTCTCTCTGTAACCAAGAGGTAGTAAAGAGAATAAACATAGGGCGAAATGCTCCGTGAGGACATTAAATTTGCGCATTTGAGTCTCTTAAATAGGAATTTAATGTTATTATTACCATATTTATTTGAGCCTTGAAATAATTTGTGATCACATATAATATAGTGTGCTAAATTCTTGTTTATATAGGGGGGGCAGCTGGAAACATAAAACTGTGTCTCGTGGTTTACATTATGAACATTAAAAAAGGGTGACCCAATTAATAAATATGGGGTCATTTGGAATTAATAAACAGTACAAGGGGGTGACGGGATTTGATTAGAATTTATGATCCACGGACCACGCACGACCTTCGACGGACTCCATTTACTGTTTTCCACTTTATGCTATAATTAACTATTGATCTAAACTAATAAGGACCGAAAATAAATAAATCGCTTTATTAAGGGATTAATAATTATAAACATGTGTTACATATCTTACAATGCATGCATATGTCGAATCGGTCCTTGTGAGTTGCAAGGATATGCACACAAACACTTATCATGTCGAGTGAGTCACTTGAATTGGTAGGGACCCTATACATGACACCTTTAATTTGGAGAGATTTAATTTAGGAAAATTAAAATATATAAAAGAACATGATAACCCTTCTGCCTCTTTTTTATGAGATATTTTAGGACGTCCCTCTGATTTTAATTTAGAGGAAATTCAAACAACTCTTTTCGATATAATGATTGATGATCAAACTCTCAATTTGCATGTGTTAAGCATGTAATCTCACTAGCATGATTGAGCCATGTTGTGTAGACCAGGTGAGTTTTTACGATATATCTTTTAGGTTGTTCTGCTATGTTAATTCTAGATGTGGAATTTTATAGTCAAATGAATTTTTATTATTATGATGCATCGAATTATCACGTCGGGATCTGAGGATCTTTGGCTCCATCATTGCAGCTGCGTCACGTCAGGATCTTGACAGGAAAGATCCGAGGAGACTCGTCCAACTCACGTACGCCGTGACCAGGTCTAAACTGCCAAGGATCGTGATGATAATCTCGCTAGAAGTAAAGGTCGGACCAGCGCAATATCTGCCCCAAGGCTCGCTCATTGAACGACACTAGCCGGATAACGTGCGCGTGACAAACACTATGCCCCCTATAAATATCCATGTATGTTTTACGTTACGATCATTCACATATTCACAAACTTTCAGTTTATATACATACTTGCTTTCAAATCTCGATCTCACGATCTGGCTTAAGAATCGGGGGGTTCGTCGGAAATACTTCCGGGCCACTCTGACCGGTATCTATGATTGCAGATCCTCAGGAGCTGTCGATCATCCCGTGCTCGTTCTCCATACTGACGTCACGAGCTCCTGATCTCTCCAATGATGATAGCTTGTCGGCTGAGAAAATTCCGCTATATCGATTATTATGATTACTATTACGTGAGTAACTAGTTTGTGCAATATTAATATGAATGAAAATATCTGTCTTACTTAATTGATCTCAGCTAATTTTGGAATGAAACATGAGCCATATGAATTATAGTGTCGACTTACCCCTCAAATTTCAATTTTCCTAATTATGTCGTATAGAGAAAGGGGAACATTATGCAATTTTGTGAACAAAAATAATATGGCACTACCCTCAAACGTTATAAAATTCCAAGCGTCGGTTAAATTTGACATAAATATCATTATAATCACGGGTGCCATGGACTCCCCCTCTAACAATAAGAAAACAAAAAAACATATATATGCAGCACCTAAAAGCCTCAAATACGGTTTGATATATATATATATAAAAAAAATTGATATTGTGGGCGCCTGTTATGGGCGCCTGGAGATGCTCAGCCGAACATCATAGAAAATTGATATGATATTCGGCTGAGCATCTCCAGGTGCCCACACAAATGCCCATTACAGACGTCCATGTTATCGTTTTTAATAACATATTATACATCGAATATGTTTTTCATTGATTGACATGAAAATGTGTAGAGCATGGCCACACATGGCAACATTTACCCAGATTTCCCTATTATTTTCTCTCTCTCTCTCTCTCTCACTTTTAGATTGTATACTAAAAAAAACCAAAGCGACTCGACAACTCAGTTCTGTCAGTTTGTATCCCACTAAAACAAATAGTTTTATTTTTCTATTTTTTTCTTTTTTAGGTAAGTGTGGTTTTTTTTTTTTCTATTCTTTTAACCAAAATAACTTCCAATTTAAAAAACACTTTCATTTAGTTTCCTGGTTTGCTCTTTCACTATTGAATTGTTCTACTATTCAACTT
Organism: Dorcoceras hygrometricum; assembly: GCA_001598015.1. NCBI lineage: Eukaryota > Viridiplantae > Streptophyta > Magnoliopsida > Lamiales > Gesneriaceae > Dorcoceras > Dorcoceras hygrometricum. The sequence continues at coordinate 245,821 of KV006334.1, forward strand.
GATAGCAAGCCATTTTAATAAATATTATTACGTACAAGCAGCTATTTGACCTATTCAATTATTAGATCGTTATTATGTGAAAACGAATACGACTGTTAATGTTAGAGACTAGTAAGTCTTTATCTTTGATGTATAGATATATGTATTTTTTTTTAAAAAAAAAATTTCTTGCTGGACTTTATATGTAGATGATGTATTAGTATATATTAGAATTATATAACAACAGAATAGCATTTATATCATGAAACACGGGATCTTATTAGTCAATATATATAAACTTTTTAAAAAAACCAAAGACATTGTTTCAAAAAGAAAGTTGTATAATTTATACAAATAACTTGATGAACTCAAAAAACGAAAGTTATAGTAAAGTTAACATATTTTATTCCAAATAAATAGAAGCAATTAATACGCATACGTTTTCAATAAAATATATTATAATATAACAATGAAATCTTAATGAATGGATAGAGCCGAAGAAATGGAAGGATGGATTCAAAACCCGAGTTGAAACCCCCTCAAAAATCAACGCTAAATCCTTTTCGGATTATTTAATTCATCTCAGCCATTATTATTTAACTCTATTCTGTCTCGCCACTTGTTTTTTTTTCAATAAATTTTGTCAAATTCTGGGTATAAACATCCTCAAATCTGCATCTACTACGTGATTACCATGAAAATTTCACTTCACGTAAGCCGCTGAAGCGTTAGAATCCAATGCTGAGCTGAATTACGCCGCCCCGGAGTGTGATTCCTGAAGATTGGTGATTGTCGTATGCAAATTGGCTCAAATTCGCGGCGGAGATTTAAATGGTGATGGAACTTAACGACAGCAGCGGGAGTAAGGTGGTGGAATCGTCTCCGTGGAAGAGCGGGCCGCAGAGGAAGAAGTTGGAGGTGTACCATAATGTTCTGCGCCGGCTTAAAGAAGTCGACCACCCGGAGACTCAGGAGCCAGCTTTCTATGATCATCTATGGGAGCATTTCAATCGCCTTCCCGCCAGGTTAACTTTGCCTTTCGTATCTTTTGGGTTTGATCTTTTGGTAGGCACAGATTTTCGAGTTATATATATCGTTCTCATTATTGGTTTCTTCTGGACTCACGGATTCTGCTTCTTCTAGAAGTCCTTTCGCTTCTACTTTATCTATTCCATCTTGAATGATAAAATACATCCCGACGATGTACATCCTCGCACTTCCCGATCTAGTCGTGGTCTAATCAAGGCAGCGAATCCTTTAGCATGTCACTTTTTTAGACCATGCATGTCGAAAAGAACAGCTCTCTCTATCTCTCTCTCTCTCTAGCACTCTATGTTACATAACACGTGATGAGTGTCGTAAGATCGATGATTCCAATACTTGAAGGTATGCGTTGGATGTGAATGTGGAAAGGGCAGAAGATGTTCTCACCCACAAGAGATTACTGGATCTGGCTCGTGATCCTGCTAATAGGCCCGCTTTTGAAGTACGACTTGTGCAGGTGAATAGTTCTTAATATTAGATGATACTAGACCTCGAGCCTTTGCCAGACTAGTTCTTTGACTTTCCTCTTCTTATTTCTGGATATATTCTTTGGTATGTCCGGAGATTATTATGTGAAACCCTACATGATCTGAATGGCTTTACGTAAATCGATGGGTTTGGCGTCTCCTTTCACTTATGAAGGCTATAGTTGAGACCTCTACCGATAAGCCATTACCAATCAATGAAACATTTGAGCTTGCTCGTATAATAAGGCTACCCCGGTCTCGGTAAGTATAACTTCAATTCAGCTATTGCTGAGATGGGTTTTGAAGGAAAAGGACAGATTTTTCACATCTTTGATTTTGCATTATACGCATGCAAACTCTAAGCAACTTATCCTAATGACTAGTGTGTTTTTTTTTTCTCAACCAAGATTTTAAGAAATCAATTATCTTTTTCTTAAGTATTCAGATTAGTTGAATTTGCGTTTTACTTCATTCATTATGTTACATTATGAATCTCTCCTACAAATCTTGTATTTATTTGGCTTTCTAATGTTGTCTGAATGGCGCGTGAAATTGATTCTTGCTTTTCATGCTCTCTTCCAACGATTGGTCTACTGGTAAAATTTTATTTTGTTTTGAAGGTTGATAAGTGGATACTATCAAGAACAAATAAATTGTAATCTCTTCTATCACTCTCACTAAATATATCTCGAGGTATTAATTTATTTTGTTGCCATATATGATTGTCTATGTAGGTTTTACCAGTCTATTCTGGGGATTCAGGAGATTCGATACATTCACATAAACCACAAAAGGGAAGGTACTGAAACACTTATATATTCCAAGGTTACTTGTAACTAATATTTCCAACATTTTTACTCTTTCCGTTAAACATTTTGGCTCTTAATAATTTAAATTTAAACTACCGGCGTCTGTAACCACTAAAATGTTTTGCTTTTCGTTAGATATGCTGAAACATATACTACAGTTTTTTTTCAGCATCCATCCACCACCTACCTTTGGCTCTTGTCCTAATCTTGAATTACTTGCACTGGAAGCAAGCAGTTCAGAAGATCAAGATGGGAACAGAGCTGTAAATGCTGGTGAAAAATGTCTAAGGTATAGTCTAACGGATGGCAAAAAGTAATCTATTTGGTCAAATTTGCTCCAGTAATTAAGTCCTATGTGGAAACTACAGTTGAATTAGAGGAGATTCTTTTCTCATTCACGTGTACTTTCGTTGCTTCTAAGAGTGGATAACGTTTATTCAAATCTTTAAAGTCATATGGTACAATGATACATGAACTATGTGATGTTCTTAACTTGACAATAATTGAATGGAAGAGGTTTAGCTGTTTTTTTCATTTTTTTGAAGTACGAGGTTAGTTGTGCGCACTTTGCTTTATGTTAACATAATTCTGTATCTTCTGATAATCTAATATCGTGCGGGCACATGCCTGATTTATTGTTTCACTGAATTGTCATATGATCCTCACATCTTCTGATAATTGAATATTGTGCAGGCCCATGCATGAAATTACTTTCTCAACAGTTGACAAGCCAAAACTCCTCAGTCAGGTTATTTATGTACCTGCTCACTGATACTCCAGTCTCGTAAACACCAACAGAATCGAGTTTCTCCACTTGTTTGTTGTAGGAATGTGGAAATCTTACTTGCCCAGTATACTTGTATTTGTTTTGGTTGAGTAATATATTTATTATTTATTAAAAAAATTTCAACATCTCATTTTGGTATATGAAGACATAAGCCTTATGATCTTCGGTAACATCCTAGAACATGCCAATGTTGCTGATTATTAAGGTTTTTTTGCCTAATGTGAGGCCAGGGTTTTAGATTGAGCTTTCTTTTCCTTATATTAACTAAGGCTCGCATTTTGTTGTTCAATGTGCTGCCAGAAGAGCAAGTCTTTTCTATTTACTGAAACATTAGGTTCCTACCTTGCAGTTGACTTCCTTATTAGCTGAAGTTGGGCTGAATATCCGGGAAGCACATGCTTTTTCAACCGTGGATGGCTATTCTTTAGATGTTTTTGTTGTTGATGGTTGGCCAATTGAGGTATATCCATCCTTTTCTAAACTATCATATGTATTGTCTAGAGTGCTTCATTTGGTGAATTTAACTTCAACAACGGCCTGAAGTTAAATGTCATGCTATAATCACAACACTGTCATTCATTCTAGCAACTGGATGGCAATATATGTTTTTCTTTCTTTATTTACTATTGGGACTAAAACAAATTTCTAAATTTCAGGAGGTTGAGCAACTCCAAGCTACACTGGTGGAAGAAATTATGAAGATTGAGGTATTTTTTTTAATTTTCGGAGAACTTAGTTTCTTCAAATCCTGGTCGATTCCATATTGTAAAGCTAAATCTGCAAGCTTTATTGGATCGCTTTACTTAGTGATGCCCACATGCATCAGTTTTATGTGATGTCATTCACACTTGTCACAATATAATGCTGATGGAAGTGCTATAGCTTGTGATTTTGAAAATATCACTGTCGTGTTCCTCATCTATGAATATGGTTCTTTGGAAGGTATCTGCCGATATTTCTTTATATAGTTCAGAAGTCAAGTCACTAATGTGAACAATTTTGATGATAGTTTATGCCATGCAGAAAACTGCTCGCCCAAATCCACATTCTTCGTCGCCTCTTAGCGAGCCCGAGCACGTAGGGACAAATTGTCAATCTGATCGTTTGGAAATACCAACTGATGGCATCGATGTATGGGAAATGGATCCAAATCTTTTGAAATTTGAGTACAAAGTAGCATCGGGATCGTATGGTGATTTGTATGTTTAATGAATGCTACCTTGACGTTTATGCTTGATGCTAAGGGTTCAATTTATGTGAGAGAGTTTATTGTTTCAGATATAAAGGTATTTACTGCAGTCAGGAAGTTGCAATCAAAATTCTCAAGGCAGAACGGTTGAATGCTGAACTGCAGAAAGAGTTTGCGCAAGAAGTTTACATAATGAGGTTTGTTGCATCATGTTTATAAATTCATTGATCATATAGTGGATACTTTCTTTGTTAGCTCTAATCCCTGCTGTTGACGTCTGTTGAAGTGATTATTCTATCTGAAAAACGTTTATTTCTACAAATACAAAACCCTGTCATCATAACATGTTACTTGCAGAAAAGTTCGACACAAAAATGTTGTTCAGTTCCTTGGAGCATGCACTAGACCTCCAAACCTCTGTATTGTGACAGGTATCACTTGTATTACCTATGCATTTTGAAATGGACATCTCGGATTACTTTAGCATGTGAATAAATTTCCAGTTGCTGTTTCAGAAAGCTTGGTTTTGAATTTGGGACTTCTTGAATTGCAGAATACATGTCTGGTGGAAGTGTGTATGATTATTTACACAAGCAAAAGGGTACCTTTAAGTTTCCATCTTTACTCAAAGTGGCTATTGAAGTATCAAGGGGAATGAACTATTTGCATCAGAACAATATAATCCACAGGGACTTAAAGGCTGCCAATCTTTTGATGGATGAAAATGAAGTAGGAACTCAGTGTATCAAATGCACGAGTAGCTTCATTTTTGTTAATATTTTGCAGCTACTTCATCGCATTGGATTGCATATTTTCAAATTGCATACCTAATCCTGACTTGCACTAAACTTACAGCTGAAGTCTCTCTCTTTTAATAAGTAGAATGGATTTAGCATCTGTTTTCTGTTGATGTACCTCTTACATTGAAAAGATAAAATCATATTAACTTGATCTTAGTTGCATGGATTGGGTTAAATATAATCATTTTCTTCTTTGGTTGCAACTAAAGTATTTGTCCGTGGCATCTTATAATGAGTTTCTGTATATTTTGGTGTTTCATATTTTATAGTGAGAAATCTGAATCACCATGCATTGCCCATGTTACGAGTTTGCTTGAGGGTCTCAAGATGAACTTTGTTTGCAGGTTGTTAAGGTTGGTGATTTTGGTGTGGCCAGAGTGAAAGCAGAAACGGGTGTGATGACTGCTGAAACTGGGACATATCGGTGGATGGCTCCCGAGGTGTGCCCTCTTTTAATAAATCAGAACTTGGGCCTTATCAAGTTATATCTGATAGTGAAACTGATGCACCTAACTCCATTTGAAGTGGACTTGATACTTTATAGTGGCTTAATTTTCTACTGACTTTTCCATTACTGTATCTTCATATATAGGCTTGTGTTAAAACTGTAGTTAGTCTCAAATGCGATTCAATTTAGGCTCATCATGTGCCATACTCCTCATTGCGCTGGTTGAAGTTGGAATATTTTTTACACTCTGTTTGCTCTTGCTCATGAAGTTGGTTCTCTTTGAAGGTCATAGAACACAAACCCTATGATCATAAGGTTGACGTCTTCAGTTTTGGGGTTGTTTTATGGGAACTGCTGACAGGAAAGGTATGATTTTGCCATACAAAATGTTCAAAGCAAACATTTCTTGCTGTTAACTAAGTATATTCTTCGTTGACTTGTCAGCTTCCATACGAGCACTTGACCCCTTTGCAAGCGGCAATCGGTGTGGTGCAAAAGGTATTACATCTTGTCCAATTATTTTGTCTACTCTAGGGAGAGGGAGAAGAGTTTTGAATATATGTATTTGATGATATCAAGACTTTTGTCCTCCATGATCAAACATGATTCATTCTTTTTTCTAGGGTCTTCGACCGGCTATCCCTACACACACTCACCCAAAGCTTATTGAACTGCTTGAGAGATGTTGGCAGCATGATCCTAGTTTGAGACCTGACTTCACTGAAATAACGGAAATCTTACAGAAAATTTCAAAGGAGGTATTGTTTCGTCGAATCCCGAACTGATGGTAATATCCATGGATGCATCAAAGAGCATATATTTATTAATACATCTGAGATATGCACTTTTCATATGAATCAAAATGTGAATAAATTATTTGTCCGTAGATGTCACCTTGGCATATTTGCCTAAGGTAGCATGAAATTTCCCTCTACTCTGGTAAATGGCAATCAATAAATACAAAGGACAGATCTCGTGCTTGCTTATCAGCTGGCATCTAACTTCTCACTGATCCACCTCCTAGTTTAAGACATAATGGATAGCAGACTCATATATATTGACCAACCTATTGCTTTCCTGAAACCGTTATCCTCGTTTGTTATGTTCATATCGCACGTGTAACAAAATCTTTTGGCTGCCTTCAACTGTTGTCCCCGGAGGAAAATGTGGTCACCATTATCATTTATCACATCACGAACGTCTCTTAGAAACTTTTTGGGTGCCTTTAATCTTGGGGGCTACCAATTTTCTGAGTTGATTGTTTCAGATAACAATTTGTTGCAGGCCGGAGATGATGGAACCGACAGACGTCGAGGATTTTTTTCCGGCTTGAGGCATGGGCGGCATCAATAGATTATGGAGAGAAATATCAGTGTTAACATATAATATACTCAACTCAACTTCACCTCCAATTTTTTGGCGAATTTTTTTGTTTTATTTGTTTAATCTTAAGAAAATTGGCTGTACAGTTCCAAGTGCTATCCTTTGTTCCATGCAAGCGAGGATCTGTTAATGGAGTATTGAGATTGTTGAGCCACCGTCGACTCGATCTGTTACGATTTTCCTTATCCCTTTCTTTCTCATCTTTTCCCTTGGTTGAATTTCAGCAGCACAAGTTGGATGAGAATGTATTACATGCATGCGGACTTGCACAATGTCTACGTACGTAATGAAATGCCAATGGTATTGTGATATTGCCTTGCCATAATCGGACATAAAATTCAACGAACTCTTTAAAATCTTTTGGAACTCAATATTATATATGTTAAAAATTCAGAATTCATGCCATATAACAACAACATATAGGAAACACACGCATATATATATATATATATA
>KV006334.1:253242-318789 GCA_001598015.1 Dorcoceras hygrometricum
TTGATGTATTGACTTGATTGTTTTGGGATGCATGTATATATTTGTTGAAGCTGGCGTTTTATGCTGTGGCTTTTGATTCTAAATCGTATTTTGAGTATACGCCTACGTTGAATCACGCATTTAAAGTGAGTCAGGCCAAAAAAAAACATTTAGCCACTTTTTAAGCTTCCGTGTTTTGCGTGTTGCATCTGTGTTTATAAGCACCGGGCCTGACAGGTTCAACGCTAGCTCACTCCAATTCATATTTCTAAATATAATTCGTCAAGAAACATTTGTGTTTATATAAAAAAACTTACAGTTTTGATCTTGTATGTTCGTTTCATGCGATTTTAGTCCTTTGTATTATCAAATTCATTACTTATTGTATTTCATAAGGTTTGGTGAAGAAAAAATAAACTAAGTTTAAGACAAATCAAATCGGACATCAAGCAAACAGATCAGACCAGAACTAACATCGTGCTTCGTTCAGTTCAGATCAGGGCCAAGTTGAGTAAGGACAACTCAGCTATAGTAAGCAGATCAGATCAGAACAGTTTCTATCAGTTCAAGAGCAGATCAACTCGGAGCGGAACAATCTAGAGCAGAACAGAAGAAGAGTAGATTAGTGCAAGAACAGAACCTTAGAATAGTTAAGATTAGAACAGTTCGGAATTCTTAGAGCAAATCGATTTAGAACAGAACAACTCAGAGATCAGTTCAGCTCAGAAGAACATAGATCAGGTCAGGACTTCAGTGAGCAATCTGCTACGTCAAATCATTTCAATTGTTATATGATTTGATAACTTTATTTCAGATGATTCATTTATAGTCGTTAGGTACACTTTCGGCTAATTTTCAGAAAACTCAAAGAACGACAACGCTATCAGTGTTGTCATTTTGATAAAAGATGGAAAACATTTAATGCACAGTACGAGTGCAGTACGAAACTTAAATGCGCATTATTGAGACTCGGGCATCAGCTTAGGATCCATCCGATGTATCTACTGGTAATATTTACTACCGATGGATCCAAATTGTATAAATAGAAGATCGCTTTTGGGATGCACCTATTTTTGTGCGTTAGGATTGGACTGATAGACCCATGAGTCAGGGGAGATGCATGTCTAACTGTTGGTGCTGTCTCAATTCCCTTAGAAATCAGTATTACCCTTTCCTTACCACAGGTCCTATCCCCAGGAGAAATAGTATTATCCATTAAGATCTGGTATCACACTTTTACAGCCCACGTGGCCAACCGGATCAAGCGGCACAATGTCAGCAGCTTGACGTACGAGAACTTCTCAGGAGGTCATCTATCTCAGTACTACTCTCACTCATACACGCTTAACTCAACAGTAATCATAAGGAAACAAAATTAGATTTAGATTATAAACGAATAATTTCATTTTGTTACGTATCTGACCCTTTAACTAAGTTAAGGATATACAAATGAAATATTTCCATTTCTAAGTTGTGACATCTTCAACAACTAATTTTGTATACGAAACTCCATCTCAAACTTTATTTTGATACCAAAAAATGTCTTCGTAAATAGATTTTAGTGAAATAACAGATTCATTAAATTCATGTCACACTTTGAAATTTATAGATATATTTCTCCATTTTTATTTCTCCTTAATCATATCTGATATTAGGAAATCGTAAAAATCAACAGTTGTAGATTTAGGAAACACCTTATTAGCATAGACCGCATTACAAGTTATCGTAACTCAAACGGTATAATTATTGTAAATTTATAATATAGTGGAGAAATTAAATATCTTCTTTAGAACCACATATGAATGGGGTCAGGGGCCCACCTCCTCTTTGGATAGCTTTTAACGGCCGTTATCCATCTTTGTCCCTCTAGTGCGTCACAATAACGGTCCTCCGTCAGTCACAGTGAAACCGTTAAACCTTACCTGCCATCTCTTAGATAAAATTTTATAATTTCTATCTAGAAACTTAGTAAAGGATTTCATTGTTATCACTTTAAAAGGTATATCGAAATTTCTAACTAAATAGCATGTGTACTAAATAACTAATTTATTGATATAATTTTTTTAAAACTTGTAGAGAATATAAAAAGATTGTCATAAAATATTATGTAAAATTGGACGTCGATCCAAAATTTCAAAGGTTATTCGAATTTCAAAGTTAAAAATATCAATCAAACTATTATATATTTAAATTATATCAATCAATTATTTAATTATTTATTTTATATAAATGAAATCATTAATATAAATTGCATTATTATCTATCATCTTCTTCTTTTGATTATATTTATTAATGTTTACAAACGTAAATATAAGTAAGACTTTGTCCCAAATGTAATTCATCATATCAAACATATCAAACTTATCAATATTAATATATATCCAACTCAATCTTTTTATATATGTATTATTTATCATTAATCATATCATATCTTATCTATCGAGATAAACAATATCTTAAAATTATATTAGTCCGATAAATCGAAATATAAGAAAATCAAATGTTATATGACTTACCTTTAAAGTATCTCGAGGCACACCTATGACGTAGTCTCAGAAATTTTATTTTAGGGACTATTCAATATATTCTTTAAAAAAAAATGATACTGTGGACACCTGTTGTGGGCATCTTGTGGGCACCTGGGTGACGTGGCACTTCCTGGTGCTGCCACGTCACCCAAGTGTCCACAACATATGCCCATAGTATCATTTATATTCTTTAAATGTGCCACATTTCAAATATGTAAGAAAAATAAAAAAAACATTTGATTGGCCCCATCTTCTCTTGATATGAGAATTTTATCAAGAGAATTTGGGTGAATCAATTTTAGTATATACATAAACATACAAACATACATGATATTGATGGACCCAGAATTATGGAGATTATGTGAGAGAAGTATAATTATTGAATAAAGTATATAATCTCAAAGTTTATCTTTATTGTGATATCTCATCCCATGTAATAAAAAAAGAAAAGTAAAAAGATTTAAATGAGTACACTTTTATAATACAATCCACTAATTTATATATATATATATATATATATATGTTTGTAACTCCTTATAATTTAATAAAGCTACATAGCATATTTGTTTATTAAATTAGAACTAAATAGTTTTGATTGTAATTTACCAGCTCATATGTAATATTTTATATTTAAAATAAATTACATAGGAGTTTTCATTTAAAATTAGTCTAGACTTCCGATTTTCTTGAGATTTAAAAGTCAATATATAAGCCAACGCATTACCAATCCTCCCTTAGGAAATGTCAATGAAGAGACATCGGTAGCAAAAGATTAATGCTCTTTATTCCAAATTAAAATTCTGTAATGTGGTTGGATAATCTTTTACATTCCACGCTGTCCTTGCTACCAATACAAGAAATTCTTGATAAAGACATTTATGCTCTGATTAGAGGTGGAAATTGACTATTACTGAATTTCGCAGACCCAATTATCCGAATTCTAATTTCGGGTGGGCAAGCCACCACACAATCGGGTCACCCAGCGGGCCCACGTTCGCTCATCTAGGTGTATTGATGGGGGAGTCGGATTGTATTCGGGTCGATTTTCTTGGACCCGACATATATATTAAATCACATTATGTCTAAAGAAACAAACACGTAATTTCATTTAATTGAAACTTCATGACCATAAAGCACCGATGATATAGAAATAATAACATATACAGATGAAATAACAATATATAACTCTGAATTTTATAAAATTTGAGTGCAGCTGTTCTAATTTTTATATAAAAACAGGTCATTTGGGAGATCCATGACATTATTTCCACCGGAGTTTTGAACAAAAATATATTCCAAGGTTGGCAAAGTTAGTTCCAGGTGGCACTTGTAAAATTTGCCGCTGCTTCACAAATTCAGTTCTGCCTTATATAATTAGCTCACCATTGGTAGTATTCATATGCTTAATTGGACAATGATGCATGAAGGTAATCTGCTAAAAAATTAAGCATTAAAATAAAAAAAAAAGCAATAATTAATGAACAATCATGTGAACGAGAAGATATAACATTATATAATTTGATTAAAAACTACGTTAATTCATATCATCATAAGATATAATTTTGGCATGTATATAATAATCTTAACGAAGAGTTATAGTTTCTTGCATTTAACTTTAAGCTTAATTATGCAGAGTTTTATTTATTCTCCGAACCAATATAGTTGGATTCTAGAAATGACAATGTATAAACAATAATTAACAGTAAATGAAGAAAGAAAAGCAAGGATTATAGGCTATTGCCCTAATTAGCGTCACATTATGTACCAAAATTAAAAGAGAAAGGCGCGTTTCTATAAACAAAAGAATCGTCAAACTTTGGATAGTTCACCTCCACAGGGACCACAACGCGAAAGAGACAAAATAAAAAATGGCACTTTTGCAATTAAATCCCGAAGCAGGTGGCATTTGAATACAAAATGAAATGACCGATACTACCCTTTTCACTTCCTACGCGACGCAGTCACCTCACGATGAAACAGAGGAAGATATCCCCCGTCGGATAACTAACTGTATGTCTGTATGCAGATCGTCTGGTAGGGTATATTCGTCATTTCGTATACGTACTATATCTACGTTTTCCTATGTTAAAGCTCAAACAGTGCAAAGGCAATGCCGGCTCATTACTCACGTACACTTTTTTCTTCTCCTTCTTCTCTCTCTTTCACGCATTTCACGCACAGTTCATTCGTTCACATTCCATTTCTCGCTCTTTTTTTTCTCCTCGGACTTTTCAGTTTCTTATTTATTTATAACAATTACTTCTTGTTCTGCTTTCCTTCAGTTCTTCATTATGCTGCGGTTCTTGCTTATTCTTGTATCGCAAGTTTAATGTAGGCACTTTCGTTACTTTCTTTGTCTCTTGTTTGAAGTAGTGGGAGGGAAGAGAGAATACGTCGGATTAGTGCTGCCGGAGCTGGATTTCCCGGCTATTTCGTTGAAATTTTCCGGCCATATATAAATGCGAAAGCACCTACGAGTTTTAGGATTCTTTCTTGTCCATATACGTACAACTCTTCTTGTTTTATTTCTAGCAAAATGCCGGAGCCACTTTTGTGCTTGAAACCTATAGAAAATGACAGAAAGAAATTGAACGAGGAAAGTTTGGATAGAGAGAGATTACTGGATACTACGAACACAACTACTACCCCGAGATCAGTTATCATAATCCCACGAAGCAAATCTCAGGCCACTGGCCGTAGAGTGACACCCACTTCGAATTCCGACTGTGAAGAAGCTAATATCTTGGAGAAGCACCTTCCAAATGGGGATCTGTATATAGGAACGTTTACAAACAACACGCCACACGGATCGGGGAAATATTTATGGAAAGACGGGTGTATGTATGAAGGAGAGTGGAAGAAGGGGAAAGCGAGTGGAAACGGGAAGTTTTCGTGGCCTTCCGGTGCTACGTTTGAAGGTGAGTTTAAGTCGGGTCGGATGGAGGGTCGGGGAACTTTTATCGGGTCAGATGGGGATATGTACAAAGGTTCGTGGTCTGGAGATCGTAAACATGGCTATGGGGTGAAACATTACAGTAATGGAGATTGTTACGAAGGGCACTGGAAGAAGAATCTGCAAGATGGGCAAGGCAGGTACGTTTGGGGAAACGGAAATGAGTATATTGGGGAGTGGAAGAATGGAATGATCCATGGGAGAGGTGTTTTAGTATGGAACAATGGAAATAGGTACGATGGGAATTGGGAGAATGGGACACCGAAAGGACACGGGGTTTTCACTTGGCCGGACGGAAGTTGTTACATCGGATTCTGGTCTGACGATTCGCGTAAGAACATTGACACAACCCAGATTTTGAACGGTACCTTCTACCCTTCTTACTATGCCACGAAGAAGGAAGAAGATTTCGGGGGTCTGTTTTGTAACAAGATGTCGGCGCCGCTACTGGTGGTTGGGGACGATAATGCTAACAATGTGGTCGGAGGTGGTGGTGGAAGGAAGCGTTCGTCGGTGGACGCCGGTGATATGGCGGAGCGACATTTTCCCAGAATTTGCATCTGGGAATCCGATGGCGAAGCTGGGGATATAACATGTGACGTAATTGATAATGTGGAGGCCTCCATGTTGTATAAAGATGGGTTTGTATTGGATCGAGATATGATAAAGCAGTTTAGGAGAAATCCCAGTTGTTTTGGAGGAGAAGTGAAGAAGCCAGGGCAGACAATATCCAAAGGGCACAAGAATTACGATCTGATGCTCAATCTCCAGTTGGGTATAAGGTATACAGAAGATGTAGCAAAAACTTCAATGAGTTGCGTATTTGTTTTCGTTGTAGCATTCTTTGAGGACATTTTTTAAATTTTTAATTACTTGCTTTCAGGTATTCTGTGGGAAAGCATGCTCAGACCGTTCGCCAGCTTAAACAGAGTGATTTTGATCCTAAGGAAAAGTTTGTGACTCGGTTTTCTCCCGAAGGATCGAAAATCACTCCTCCTCACCAGTCGGTGGAGTTCCGGTGGAAGGACTATTGTCCGGTGGTGTTTAGGTAATTGATATTCTTCTATTTGGTGTGCAAAGTTCTTGGTAATTCTGGATATTGAGAAATAGATATTCATTATTGTCTGTATAACTACTAATTCATCGATTAAAGTATCTTTTGGAATATTGAGCTATGTTTACTGCTGGATTTTCATCCTAAAATTTTACGTTCTATTTTGGATTATCAGACATTTAAGGGAGCTATTTCAAGTCGATCCTGCGGATTACATGTTAGCCATTTGTGGGAATGATGCTCTAAGGGAGCTCTCATCTCCAGGAAAAAGTGGAAGTTTCTTCTACCTAACACAAGATGATCGATTTATGATTAAAACTGTGAAAAAATCCGAAGTTAAGGTTAGTTTCCTAACTTTCTGAGTAGCAAAAGATTGAAAACAGCTAATCTAATTGTGGTTTTTGGTTTTGCATTTTTTCCCTTCAGGTTCTTGTTAAGATGCTTCCTAGTTATTATAAGCACGTCTGCCGCTACGAAAATTCGTTAGTCACGAAGTTTTATGGTGTCCACTGCGTCAAACCGGTGGGCGGCGTCAAGGTGTGTACTAGTTCATCAACTCATTCAATGGTTGTTTACGAGGTTCTCACCTAATAAGTCATTCATGTTATTTTTTGAACCAGACTCGGTTCATTGTGATGGGGAATTTGTTCTGCTCGGAGTACCGAATTCATAGAAGGTTTGATCTGAAAGGATCATCCCACGGGCGCACCACCAATAAGCGTCAGGAAGAGATCGACGAAACCACAACTCTGAAAGACCTAGACCTTGACTTTGTGTTCCGTCTACAAACTGATTGGTATCTAGAAGTGATCAAGTTAGTACTTTTTGCATCCCCTGTTTGCCTTTTGATTACTCTCTTTCCCAACATTGGACTTCTCCTAAACACGATAGACTTGTTTGCAGACAAATTGATCGGGACTGCCAATTCTTAGAGGCAGCGGGAATCATGGATTATAGCCTCTTAGTTGGTCTTCACTTTCGGGACCATAGTACCGGGGACAAAATGGGGTTATCTCCATTTCTACCACGCACCGGTATGCTTCGTCTATCGCTGGCCTACTAGAAATATTAGTACGTGGCATACACAGATTTTGCTGACATAGATTTTATGTTTTCAGGTAAGAATGATTCTTTCCAAAACGAAAAGTTCATGAGAGGCTGTAGGTTTCTCGAAGCTGAGCTACAAGACATGGATCGGATTTTAGCTGGCAGGTATGTAGTTCACGCCATGTCGTACTCAAACTTTGGCCAGTCTGGTTTTTAGAATCATTAATCATTGTAAGTCCAGCAGAGATGGTTTTTCTTGTACTAAAGAAATCAACAACTGGATTTCTGAACTTTTATTTGGCTTGGCTCATGATCAATAATTATTCTTCAACTGAAATTTAAGGATGGTGGTTAGATTAATTTATAAGGTCTTTCTACAGAGCGGCAAGATTATTTAATGCTTCTCTGGTTCAAGGGCTAGTCAATACTCCTATGATTGATCTACCAAAATGAGAAATTTCTGAGATGGCTATTGCATTTTGTTGTTTCATCAGGAAACCATTGATCAGGCTTGGAGCAAACATGCCAGCGAGAGCACAGCGCGTTGCCCGAAAGAGTGATTTCGATCAGTATTCTCCCGGTGGATTTAGCAGTTTGACAACTTCCCGCAGTGGTGAATTCTACGAAGTGGTCCTCTACTTTGGAATAATCGACATCTTACAGGACTACGACATTAGCAAGAAGCTTGAGCATGTGTACAAATCATTCCAGGTCGATTCCACCTCGATTTCGGCCGTCGACCCAAAACAATATTCCAAAAGATTCCGAGATTTTATTGGAAGAATATTCATCGAGGAAAGGTGACAAAACACAAAGATTCGCCTTTGAATCTTGGAGCCCATCAACGGAAGCTGGCCTCGCCTCTTGCTGAATTTTGTGGATCATCCAGTACTGGAAGCAACCAACCAACAATATTCTGGGAATTTTGTGTTTTTTTGCAAAGATATGGGCAGGTTCCCAAGAAAAAGATGAGATTTAGATTATGGGATTGGGGTTTTGAATAATGAAATGTACAGTTTACAAGGAAAAAGAAAAGTGAAGGAATATGAAATTTTTTTGGTCAGATTTCCAAGTTCAACGACATGAAAATCACCACACCCTTAGGTACATGATCGTGTCGCTATCATTCTCTCTCTATAGAGAGAGAGAGAGAGAGTACAGTACAACACTTTGCTTTAATCTTAATAGTGAAAGAGAGGAGAGGGGCCATGGTTAGCTAACCGAGTGAGAGTTCTATTTAAATCAAATTAAACACATAAAAAGCAGAGAAAGGCAATAGTTAAAGAGGCGCTGCTCGTTTACTAACCATCTTCTTTTCTAACTGTACTTGCTAACATACAAGTTATTCAAAAATCTTGAAAATGAATATCATAGTTTTTTGCTCCCGGAATGGACCAATGCAATTCAGGAAATCCAAGTTTCCAATCCAACCAACTGTTTGATCCTTGCGTTAGAGTAGATTTAGAAAATTCTCACCTTGTTACTAAAAGAAATCTCAAGAATCCAAGAACATAGAGGCCCTTGGGGTTTAGTTCTTTTATATTTGTGAGAGAACTTTACTGTTGGGGTCAAAGTCTTTTAATCTGCATTAGGATTGAGGGATGGGGGGGCCATTTGGTTTTACACACAGTGTCTGGTCTTTTTTGACCTACTTGTGTTTGAAAGGGGATCTGCTGTTGTCTATATGCTGAGATATCCTAAGCATGGGTCTGCCTCGCTCTGCAATCCCCCACTGCTTTATCTTTTTTTCCCCTTTTTTCTTGGACCAAAATTCAAAGGAGAATTAGATAAAAACTTGCATCGGCACATATTGTTTTTATTATCAAACGCTAAGAGATTATACCCAACTTACATCTCACTTCATTTGGGTACATTGTTTGGATATTCCTTCTATTATTAAAGTGGACATAGAAAACGTTAAGAATAAAGTTTATATTATCTCTTCTAAATTTGATTTTTTTGTCTATCACAACGTCAATTAATTTTGGATATCTACGGTAAACTCAAACATATAATAATTGTCATTATTTGTTTTTGTTTTGGAGGTGTTTAAGAACCATCATGTCCACAATTATTACAAAGTCTACATTTTTCTAAAAAGAAACATTCCTCCATTTCGATTGCATTGATAATT
This sequence comes from Dorcoceras hygrometricum, assembly GCA_001598015.1. NCBI lineage: Eukaryota > Viridiplantae > Streptophyta > Magnoliopsida > Lamiales > Gesneriaceae > Dorcoceras > Dorcoceras hygrometricum. Next base: position 262,938 of record KV006334.1, read on the forward strand.
GTTACTCTGTAACACATTTTGTCAATTGTCCATTGAATCTAACTTAATAATATATACATATATATTGGGAAGAGATTATTGGAGTTTGATAGAATATTGTTTGATACACGAACCTCGGGCAGTCGACGTGCATTTCTTCTTCTTTTACGAAACTGATCCTAAAGTTTTTATTTACATAATACACATCAACAATGGCTAAAATTTCTCGATATATTATGATATATATCGTTGCTAAATGTTATATTAAGGTCCAAATGCCCTCAGGACACAGACGAGTTGGTAGGACTTGGGGTGATGTGGGAATAACTTCCCCAGCTTCACGGGTTCTATTCTGGTGTGGAGCATATTCCCCACTGAAATATTGTGGGGTATACTCTGGGAATTAGTCCGTTATATGGGTCTCTCCTTCGGGCCACTGTCTACTCGTGCATATCCTTCGATTTACCAACATGTATGGGCCAAGGGGCTCTGACCTATATAGGGGGTTAACTCATTAATGGTTAACTTTTATTCATATATTAAGGTCAAAATTTTAGGGGAATTAATTAGTAATAGCTATATTTAACTCATGATAAAATCTTATTATTCCGATCTTTACACCGTGTTAGCCAAATAAATATACTTGTTTCATTTATTTGATATAAATTATTAATATATATTTAATAGAGGGGCCAAGAGGATAGTCATTTTCATATATCTAGTTGTCTCCAGCTTTAAGTTCCCAAAAGCGTTTGATAATTTATAATTTAAACCAATAATTGAATATGGAACTTGCGAAATTTGAGTTAAGATCCCCACGTATAATTACTCATGAAACATAGTATAATGCATAATTTGGAATGGGAGCCATTTTGTTTGACTGTAAAATGGAGAGTGCTTTTATAGCTAAAAATGAAAATGCCATTTGCTTGGTTCTATATTGAAATATAGATTCTAATCGAGTGTAACACAGATTAATGAAGATATTATATTATAAAGGCCAACTTTTAAAGATTAAATTAAATAATAGAAAATATGTTCCAACGATATCCGCTACCAAACTCTTGATCATGGAACGTCAAACGTCAAATTAAATGATATCCTGTAACGTGCAACACTTACTCTCTCTCAATACCAACTTATATAAAAAAATAATGGATTGCTTTTTAAACGTTCCTATTTCTGAATTAATCTATCTGGCCAATCGCATTTTTTTTTATTTCAAAAAATGCAGTAACTTGGACGTTTTGAAAGTCTCAATGCTACACCATCACCTGGTGGAGCTAGCATAGAAGAGTCCTGAAGTTTCTACTTGAAAAATAATAAAATAACTAAAATATACATACATGTGTTATCTTATTTTTTAAATAATTATAATAAATAAAAAGGAACGGAACTATAAAATATAGGACCTTTCTGACTTACTATTGGATTGACTAATTTGACTCTTGAGAGTCTGGCTCACAAACCAGTGATTTAAAATCAAGGTTCATGACATTGAAGATTGTATATAAAAATATAATATAAATAGACAAACCACATATTTGAAAATGTAGAATTATTTCAAAAACGTAGGATATATAGGATGATGTTACTCCATCTGTGACATATACTGATCACCCACCCTAAATCTACTCTAAATCTAAAAATATAAATGCGGCAGAGAAACTATTGATTGCTATATTTCTTCTGCCTCGACAGTATTGCAAACTTGAACAAATTTGGGTTCAAAAAATTGCCCACCCAGAAGAAGAAAGAACCATATTGGGGTCACTGTTTTACAAAACAGGCATTGCATGTGCATTTTCATTGGCTGCATAAAAAGACTACAAGAAACCCTAATCCAATAACTCATGGGTACCTAAGGATCTAGGACTTGATTTAACAATAAATGTAAAAGTCTCCCTTATCTTTTATTATAAACCCTAATTAATGTTTTGCATGCAATTGGACCACTGATTTTACACCAATTTGGGACGTACCTTTTTTCACTTTTCTACGTAATTAATTTTTACAGACGACCAGCCGTCAATGCAGCAGCTACAAACATATACTTACATATATATATATATATATATATATATATATGAAAGAGTGTGTGTGCGTGTGTGTGTGATGGCATTTTATTAATTAAAATAATGAAGTTGGAAATTAATGAAAGATTACCTAATTGGTATCAAGCATTGGTTCTGTAACTTTGCCTTGGAGATATGTGCGGTTGGGTTACTCTGGCATTTGGGTTCTTTCTTGTACTTCTATTCTTGTTCGTTACGCTTTGACACCGTTGAATTGTTTTTTTTTTTAAAAAAAAAATTTAATTCGTCTCTTAATTTTTATTTATTAACTTTTATGAAAAGAGACCGCTGATTGCTTGATCATATTATACAAATTATTTCACAAAATGACAAACATTTGATCTAATCAAGTGTGCAATTTGATCTCCTTCCCATGCTATTTCATTTTCGTCCAACTGTGCATGGGCTGCCACGATCATTTAATCTTTGCCATATAAAACATTCGCTTTCTCGCAATTGGGCATCATTAATATATTTAATCTCACAAATAGACCTATCAAATCCGCAACTCAACGTTCTCTCGTTTCATATGTATGGGAAATAACACATCCACGTTTCTTCTCACGGTGTATTTATCCCTTCTATGATTTGTAATTATTTTTCACTTCGCTTAAATAATATATATGACTAATACTATGGATATCTTATGTGGACCTGATGATGTGATAACATCATGAACTGCCACATCACCAGGTGTCCACATAGATGTTCGTGCAAGGAGTTCACATTAACAATTTATATATATTACCACATCACCAGATGTTCACATAGATGTTCATAACTCGCATTATCAATTTATATATATATATATGCACACACGAATATGAACAAAAATTTAATTCATTAAACACCCATCTATTTCAGTAGAGTGAGTAGGCCTACATAATTAAATGGCGAGCGGCCATATGTTGGGTGATGCTTACGAGAGTTACCAACATTGGACTTGTACAAAGGCAGACAAGGCCGCCCTCAGCGCTTGAAATATTACATAATGTAATAATTCTCCGAACGAGTCAAGTGCACGGAACCTAATAATGTTGCTTTTCCAATTACTTTTGCATATTAAATTAGATTCATTCACACTATATTTCTGTTAAGATTTAATATTCATGTGTATATTTAAATATTGATATGTTTAAGTGAATATTACAATTATCTATATTATTAAAAAAACATTGATATATATATACACCTACTACACCTACTTTTTAGTACACATCCTTTTAGTTTCTTTATATAATTTTGAGCAATGGAAGTCGAACACATTTTTGTCTCAACTGTGTGCCTGCGGTTGTCTGGTGTATTCATATATAAGCCGAACTTCAATTTCCAAGAAATCGGAAACAATAATCAAATCCCTCATTATGTTGTTCACCGATTTCCCTACAAAATAAAACTTCCCGGGTACGAATTAACTTTTTTGTGTGAAATATAATATTAGTACTTTACTTTGTGGGTTATAGTATCCAATTATCTTGATCTTGAAAACATGCATGATGATTGGTTTCGTGAATTAAGGATGGGTTTGGACCACTAGACGAGTCTAGATCCTTAACTTGGATGTCCCATTTCGAAGATTGTGTGACTTGAGATGTAAGTTTGCAATAAGATTTATGGGGTACGATGTCTCACATTTGAAGTCCCAAGAAGATGGTTTTGACTTTTGATTGGGACATTGTCACCTTTCGATGTGTCCTATTCTTGTTCACAATTCAAATTTTTTTGTCACATCTATATTTAGTAATTTAACATATATTTATTTGGTTGTACATGTATAGGAATCGGACTAGGTACAAATACATTAGAACTTTGCTTTCGTAGATGGGAAAAGAGAAGTTATGATTCATGAATAAATGTGTGATGAAATTCATAAGTCAAAAGAGATGTATTTGTCGAAAAATAGTGTTTGGATAAGCGAATAGAGAATTATGGCTCACAAAAAGAATAGGACGAAATCTGAAGTCAGAAGAGATGTATTTTTCGAATACAAGGCCGAACAAGAATTTGTATTAATGTAGAAGAAAAATGTCTAAGTGAGCACACTTGTTTCTTGTTTGCAATGGTAGAGGCTTAATCTAATGTAGATGCCCTTTGAAATGTATCCCAGAATTATTAAAAAATAAGGTGCATCAAAATTCTTCTCGCAATAGTCTTCGAAATTGAAGTAAAATATGTCAACGCTGATGGAAATGTTTTGACTTGGATATATAGTAAGTCTTTCTTTCTTTTTTTTTTCAAATGTCAACTGAGGCAAGTAGATTCTCGAATAAGACGAGATGGAATCTATAATATATTTTCAAGCTATAGTTTACCACTTTCATTATGCTTTCTAAACGTGAATATATATACTGCTATTATTATTATTTTTATTATTATTATTTTATCATTATCATTTTCCGGGCGTGGAATTATTGATGAAGGATTCGCAAAGTTGCCATTTCATCGGGCTATTTGAAAGCCAATTGGACTCTAAATTGCACCTGGTTTCAATAAGTCCTTGTCAGTTTGAGTTGGGCCAAACTAAGTCGAATTCAAGGGAGCGATCAGTTTTATCCACAATTTAAACTAATTGGGCCTTTATTCGTCATTGTCACAGTCACAGCCCAATTGCAGACCGCTGGACAGGAGGTCATGACTGGAGTTCATATTTTTGGGCTCGAAGCAAATGCCAGGGGGGGCTCGATCAGGATCTTGCCTCTTCATTGAAATTTATGCTGTCGGAGGCTCGGAGCGACGAAATCATCATTTTTTTTATATTTGCAATATATTTTTGTAGATATTGTTAGCAGCACTACAAGTCTATTCTCGCATTTATCGCCACATTTCTTTTAAAGTTTTTTACATTATAAACCCCGTGAAATAATGAGAATATCTGTTTCACCTTATGAATTAATCGGTATTACATACCCTAAAAAACGCATGTTTTACCCCTATTAAAAGTTATTTCAACATGCATCTACATTTCAACTAAAAACAAGTGACAATATATATTATGTCAAATATACAAATACTTTATCACTTATAATATTTCCTACGTAAAAAATTGAACGAAACGGTAACCTAATGGACATTGTGATATGTTAATAAGAATAAAGAAAAATAAATTGACTTGATGATTGAAATTTGACTTGAGAGTGAACCAGGGGGATCTTCCTATATGAATATATTGGAGTCGTACATATACAACATAATGTTATTGGAAATTTGGAAAAATAATAATAATTAAGATATAGTGTTAGATCTGGAAACATATTAGATAGTAATTTTGATGAACACAAAATCTGTTATTATGTTTGTAATCTATTTACTTGAGTGCACAGACCGAGCTAGAATCATACGAGAACAAGAGTAGTGAGCAGAACAGTTAGGTTCAGTTCAGATCAGTGTACACATTAGCAGAATCAGAACATATCAGAACAGAACAGAGCGGTTCAGATGAGAGTAAGCAATTCATATAATAAGAACAATGTAGTTCAGTTACGTGTGTGCATAAAGTGTCGGTTCGAACGAGAATAGAAATATCAGCTGTGCGCCAACATATGTCGTCAATATGAGTTGAAGATCAATAGATAGACGCAGTGTGTGAGAATACATTAGAATAAATACACTGTAGCAAAATATTTATTACATACACATAATCGAGAGATTAGCGAAAATGTTTATATGAGTGGAAGCAATTCAAATTAAATCAATTCTATCTTGGCACGAAAACGTAAAACTTAGTATCTTTAGTCTTAACACAAAGACGTTCTACAAGTGCTGAGCTGATTTTAGATCCATCTGAGGTAGATTGTACAAACTATTGTATAGAAAGAGCTGCCTTCGAACTTGTCAGGCCTCGTGCTCTCAACAGATAAACACATGCGGAAGCTATCAAAAAGTGGGTAAAATTTTCGCTTTTAGGCCCAACGGTTTAAAACGATATAAGTTAAAATAATGCGATACTCAAAATAAGATCCCAGTTTAAAACCAATAAGGCAAACTGCCAACAATAATAGCATACAGAATTACAAACATAACAGACTCCCCTAAGAGTACAACAACAAAGCGCAGGGCATCTCCCTGGCTAACTGCTATATATATATATAAGTATGCTATATGCAATCTGGGACACTCTAGCCACCTCCTGGGGCACCACCAGCTGGGTTAAACCCACGACCAGCTGTAGAACCTGGGTTTCCTGAAAACAAAGCAACAAAGGAACAACCAAGCCCCGGAGGGACATGGGGTTAAACCCCAGTACGGAGAGCAAACATAAAACAGCAATATACAGCAAGGAATAAATTGTAGATGCTATGCATGAGACACCAAGGAACAAAAGAAAGCTCTACCCACTAGGGAGCTAAGGAACTCAAACATAGCTCCAAGAAACATCGACAATGTACCGTGGCCACGGGGTGAGTTCACAGTGTGGTAGTGAGCCACTCGCCATGAAACTACACCCAATTACCAGATGCATCAAACAACTCGACCTGCTGTTGCCTCGCCCATGAACTGTGGTAGTTAACCACTCGGCGCATGGTGGCTACGATCCCAGCAGGGAGATGAGAGTGCGGTATTACCGCTCGCCCTCACAACCTGGTAAGAAACAGAACAGAACAGCGAAACAATGGCAATAAAGCTGGAATGAGATGCAACTATATGTATGCACATACTGGAAATGACAAGCATATTAACATATGCGAAAGCAGTAACAACATCAGCAAGTACATAACACATAAACCAGCAAGTCCATCTCACAATTCCTCCAAACCGTAGCCTCGCCGTAATATAAGCTCAAATCCGTACCTTAAACTGAGCACAATAACACTGCTAGAAATCCCGAAGACTCTGGTAAAAGCCTGCTAAACAACAAGAATAAAACTTAGGGATCTAACAGAAGATCACGGCTGGGAGCTACGCTCAACCAACACCGTTTCCTACTACCACAATTTCGCAAGAAGCTTAAAACAAAGCTAGAAACAAGATCTCAACACGAGGAATGAAGTTCTACCTGTTACTACAAAATTCACGAACTGGCAGCAACTTCTCGTTCCTCAACTAGCCAATTACAGCTTCTAAAACTCCAAAACCAGCTGACACGTCGACCAGCAGGTACTTCTAATACGCGAAAGAAAACAGAATCTCCAGAATTGCTCAACACACGAAATGGAACCCGAAAATACAACTCAAACACTCAGAAAAGAGATCTAAAATCTCAATATATCGATTCATTCCAACGTTAAAATCGAAATTACAATCCAGGTCTCACAGAACTTCCATAAACAAATCTCAGAATACTTATTTACTGCTTTCCTGCATTCATGTTTTAAACCGTTTTAAGTTTCAAGTATGTCAGGTATTTGCGATTGGTATTTAGACTAGAGCCCGTATACTCTCGCTGCTCAAAATCTTTCAAAAACTAGAGTTATTGCAGCTCCAACATTATTCAGATTGCGGTCTCGCAGTGCGTGTTGTCTCGTTACTTTGCTGTCTCGTTGATCCTGAAATGTTTTTTTAAATGCACACTGTCTTTGTCTCGTGCTATCCCGCGCATGACGCGATCTGATCCGATACTAAATTAGCAACAATTGGTATCAAATACACCGCAATAGAATATTCTCACACACATTCACTAACAATACACAATAGCTCGGTCCTTCAAATTAGCCGAGTGTATGTAAATCAAATCTTCAAAGTTGTCTTTGCACGAAAAGTAAACTTGGTGTCTGTAATCTTCAGAGAAAGACATTAAACATTTGCAGTTGCAGTCTAGGAGTCTCAGTTTGGGTGATATGGTAAGTCTCACGTGAGATGAGTTTGTACAATTTGTTGTATACATCAAAGTCTTCTAGTAAAGCCTTCTAGTTCGGAAGAAGAGGAGACGCAGAAGGTGCTATCTTCGAACTTCCATAAACAAATCCCAGAGTACCTGTTTACTGTTTTCCTGTATTTATTTTTAAACCAACTTTAAGTTTTTGTTCACATGGAATATGTCGGATATTTTTCACTTGGTATTTCAGACCACACCAGTTATACTCTAAGTGTTCAAAACATTTCAAGAACATGAGTTTTGCAACTTCAATCTTATTCGGAGCACACACGACTTATTTTCTTTATTGTTTTAAAAGACTTTTACAACGAATGATCTGATATCCAACATAACGATGATCTTAAGCGTGTCCACGTTCTTTTTTCAATCATAGAAATGATATCAGATATTTTAAGATCTGACGGTCGATCGGTAAATTTTCAATATTTGAGGAATTTACATGTAAACCTAATACTGGCCAAATGAAACAATATTTGGAAGTGTTTTTTGGTCGTTTTCTAAATATTATACAGTTCGAGAAATGGTTGGGTGGATTGTTATTGCTTCGTAACTGTTTTTTACAATATTGAATACATAATACCAAACCATAAGTAAAAATAATTATGGGAAGTAGGAATAATACCCTACATAAAAGTAGGACACTGTACAATAGACATGCGTCACCTATGGAATGACACTTAAATTCAACTCCACGTTTCCTAACAATAAAATTTAATTTTGTCAAAAATCACATATCGTATCCATGTTGAAATATATCAACTTATGTCAAATCAAAAGATTACACATAATTATGACCCATGACGAGCTAAGTACAAATGAGATGTAAAATCCACATAATTAATAAATAGCTATTGGATATAGATTGATATGTTTAAAAAAGTAATATGTTTATATAAATTATTAAATTTGAGATAAGAAGTATATTTATATTTTTAATTTATAATTAATGAATATAAATAAAATGATATTATATATTATTATACTCTATATTAATTATGTAAGTAATATAAAATAAATCATTTGTAATTGGAGTGATTAATCTATGTGGAATAAATATGAGTAGTAATTAAGGAGAAAACGTTATGAGATGACACAACACGATTTTAATATTTTAATTTAATAATTTGTAAAAAAATGGTGACCCACTTTTTGTTTTGTGTCGGGTTGCCTTAAAAAAGAATAGTTTTCTACCTTATTTTTCTCAACAATAGGATGACTTTCCGTCTTCCGTCCCTCTCCCAGTCTATGATTTGCTCGTAACTTCATGACAAAATATAAAAAGTACGGCCTTTCATTTAGATGATGATTCTTACATTTAAATTTGGTTTAATTTGTTATTCATTTTAAATCAAATTTTGATTTATATACGCATGTATATTATTCCAAAAATATATAACTAGCTACCTCCACTATAAATCATAATGACGCGATAGAAAATATCGTCTCTAAATCATCGACTAATTTGAAGTTGACGATGGTATGCTACGGTTTCTAAGATCATATCCAACCTATAACTCTATTTTGATGCAATTTCTACATTAAAATAGTGCAATTTCCACAAAATACAGATACATTTTCAACCCACTTACATCAAAAAATATATTTACATCATATTTCATTAATTTCTACATATTAATGTTCTTATTAACAATATAATTATTTTTTAATTATTATTTTAATAAAAAATAACAAACATAATTAAAAATTAATAGATAAATATCTTTTTAATATATAAAATTTAATTGAATATATGAATTGGAGTAAGTGAATTTAATTGATTATTATTCTATTAATTAATTAAATATTTTAAATCAATAAACATTACGTTTCTTTAAATTATTAATTTATGTACGTTTAATAAAATTTTTAAAAATTTTTAATATGAAAAAAGAAATATCTTTAAATATTTATTAGTATTAGTATTAATAACTAAATTATTTATTAATTTGGATTTTTTAAAATTATTTATATAAATATATTTTTTCATTAATTACTTAATATAATAAAAAAGAAAAAAATAAGATAGAGATTTGACGTAGAGCAAAAAACTATGTCTGCGTTAAATGACTTTGCTATTACTCAAATTTTACTTGTTGAGCCTCTAGGCTCACTAACGTTTTTAAATGGTGCATGTGAGACAGTTAATGATGCACCAAATATGATGCAAAATATTTGGTGTTGTATCATTTTGAATAAATGGTTCAAAGGATTTGACTTCTTTTTACCCAACATGATATAAAACTCATTTTGATGTTGGATTGGAGATGATTTAATAACGTTACTAAAATTTAGCGTCAATATTTATAACCGAAAATCAAAAATCGTTTAATAGCGACGGAAGATTCAGAATATCTGGATTAAATAATTTCTTTTAAAAGAAAATTGGTTTCAATCTTTCTCATTATAACCCACATGCTTTTATCTGTTTTTTCTTATCATTTGCTTAATTATGAAATTATAATAATATAATTTCATCATAACTTGTAATATAGTCCTCTATTTATAATAAAAATTACTGTATTTTCTTTAAATAAAAAAATATAAAAAACAAAGGTTATGTGACATAAATCATTTGAAAAATCGCTGCTGGACTTCTAAATGGAAAATGCTCATATTATCTCGAATTCCAAGACCATAATTACATGTATCCTGTGGCATTAATGAAACAGATAACAGCACATCTATATGCCATTCACTGGCGCCTCCCGGCACCTTGCTTCTCCTCTTCCTAGGATATATATGTGGTTACCATAGTTTAATTTCGATCCGTCTTTAAAAATATTTTTATTGTTTTATAATTAGAAAATTGAAAAATATGTATATATTGTTTTATAAAAAAAGATTTGATACAGTGGACATCATATATGGGCATCATATATGGACATCATGTGGACATCTGGGTGACGTGACAGCACCAGGAAGTGTCACGTCACCCAGATGCTCACATGGTGTCCACATATGGTGTCAACTGTATCAAATTTGTTTATAAAAAAAGGTTTGATATAGTGGGTATCATATGTGGGCACCTGGATGACATGGCAGCACCAGGAAGTGCCATGTCATCCAGGTGCCCACATGATGTTCATATATGGTGCCCACTATATCAAATTTGTTTATAAAAATATCCTTTAAATATGATCCATAAAACAAAAAAAATATAATTTTTATATATTTTTGAGTTAAAAAACATGGATAATACAAGGAATTGGTATCAAACCAGATTTGACATTAAAATGACTCACTTTTTTTTTAATCCTTGAATCTTTCGTTAACTATTTAAAATAGTCGTACTGATATATCTAAAAAAATATTTTTATAAAATAATTATCTGAAAACATGTATATTCTCAAATCAAATTTCAAAACCTTTTACATATTTTTTCAAAGAACATATAAAAATTTAAAAAACCTATACAACACAACCTTACTCTCCTAGTTTTAATTTTGCTAAAATGAATTTGGTTTTGGAATATTTGATAGATGTAATGCTGTAAATAATCATTTTTTTCTCGGTATTTTTCGATAACAAGCTGACACTTCTATTAAATATAAAATATAGAATATTAACTGAAAAACAATTTTTTGAATACTTATTAGATCAAAACACAAAACTAGGACAACGTTAGTATATCAAACGATTAATGTCCCTTTAACTAGTTTGGCGTTTCTGTTCCTCATCTTTATTTTCTTGAGTTATTTCGTGATAAAGTTTAGTTTATGGCAAGATTAAGCCCATCAAAAATAAAAAAGAAAAGAAAAAATCACTTATAGTACTGATTTACAGTGCTTGACTTTAATGAAATGAAAATATTTGGATCATCGTCATCATTGGAAATCTGAAACACTGTGTACGGTGATGGCTCAAGTCATCTCCTATGATGAACTACACAGGCAGTCGGCAGACGGCCGATTTTCACAACCATCTTTTGCCGCAAAAGAAGGAAAAATTTTAATAAAAACCATTTTTCCATGAGAAACCAGTTTTACCTCATGTTTCGTAACTGCAATCTTCCACCTCCAGCGATGAGCTTCGAACTTTCAAAACCGCTGAATCCTGATGCTGAAGAATGGAGGCCCACGAAAATCTCAGAGTATGATCGAAGACATACAACTAATGATCGAAACTCTCAACCTCTCCGTCCCATTACGTATGCACCGGATCCACAGCCTTCCTCAGGCTCGACACAGCCGCCGCCGCAGCAGATGGCGGAGACGATCTTGTCATTTCCTGCTGATATGGTAGCCTATTGTAGTTATTTTCATTATCACACGGGTTACTATGATCAGTGTGTACAGTATTATCTGCCACGTTCGAGTCCTCTCAACTCTTTCCCGGTGGATAATGGATTTCGTGCGAGGGTGGCGAAACCCTTTGTTAACAGTGAGAAGGAGATTGATGGGAAGCAGAAGGTTCACAGAGTTGATGTGATGAAGGAGGCTACTAAAACAACTTGCCCGCCCCGGTTTAGAAGACATGAAAGGCCATCCTATTTCCTCAAGAAATCGCCGCCGAAACTAGACTGGAGGTCCAGAAAATTGGTGAGATCCGTGACCCAGATCCCCGGCGATGGCCGCGGCGTCGATTCGCCGTCCCGGCCCGTGTCACTATCTTCGGATCCATCAACCGGAAACAATTCAACATCAAACACCACAGTTATGATAAAGAATATTCCCAACCAGCTGAGGTGGGCTTATTAGTGTCGTAGACAGCGTTTTGTTGGTAGATTATGGTGTTTAAGTGTCTTTCGGAATTTTCCAAGGTGAAAACCATGCATTCATAGTCTACAAACGAACCCAATTCGGTTGATTTAACTTCATTGAAATATAGTAAAAAATGCATGCATCTTCTTCTCATTGCATTGAACCTCTGCAACAGTTATCTACATTTATTTTTAATCTTTAACATAAATGCCAATGATTCGGTATATTTCCTGAAGCGTAAGCATGTGAAGTTGCTTAGCATACGTCTTTTCGTAAGCTTGCGTTGCAATTAACAACGCTTGTTTTTCTGTGTTAATTTTTGCTAGGAGAGATTACATGTTAAGCTTTCTGGATGAGTACTGCTCTAAATTCTCCCTGGAGTATGATTTCCTGTATCTGCCAATGGATTTCCGGTAATTCGATTTCATAATGTCAGTTTAATTAAAAAGATACCTTCGTAGCTAATTAAATATACATTCCTTTGGTTATGTATGAAAAATGATGATAGGAAGCGGGACAACTTGGGATATGGTTTTGTGAACTTCACAAGTGCCGTTGCTGCCATGAAATTCATGGAGATTCTGCAGGATTTCAAGTGGGAAGGCATTCAATCCGAGAGAGGACCCTTTACTTCCAAGAAAATTTGCGAAATCACATGGGCAAAAATCCAGGTATATATATATATATATATATATATATATATATTATATATATGTTAACTACGTTAACAGTTTTCCTACAGATTGAAAATTTGCAACTTTTTCAGGGCAAGGAGGGATATGTTAGGAGGTTTCAGCACTACAGTTTTGCCTGTGACCAACTGGAGTTTCTGCCTGTGTTACTGGATCCTCCAAGAAACGGGTCGGATCCAAATCCTAAGCCTCCTGTGGTTCTTGGTAACTTGATGCCACCACGCTTTCTGAGGAAGAATAATTAATCGACGTGATCAAAGAGGGTTTAGTTAATAAATCAATGTGTTTTCTCTTTCTTCCAAGGGTTTTATGGAACATCCTTGGATGGAATGAAAACATATGGTGGCCTTATGTACGAATATTGTTACTCTCTTTTATCATATCATGTTAGTAATCGAGTAGTTTGTGTCGAAAACATGGTGAAATCTTGTTAGTCAGAGCTTTAAAAAATTTAAATGTTTCAAATCGATTCAAGTAAACCTAATTTAAACACTATTTCCAGACTCAAATTAAACCAATGTTCAAAAGAAAATAGATGGGATGATCAAGTCCACGGAAATCACGGGACATGCAATCTCGTAAAATTGATTGGAGACCATTCCATTGTTGAAATATACTATATATGGATAATTTTTTGGAAGCCAGCTATAGTAATTACTTATAATTGGATTTTTTATTTAGATAATTTGATATTAAATATACCCTCGGTGACATGCTTGAATATTACAGGAATATAAAACTTATTTTCTATTTGTGCATATATACCGAAAACACGTGTCTTTTCAATAATTGCGTTACACTGATATTGGTTTTCTAAAATAAAGTCTTAAATATTCACAAAATTATTAATATTCAGCTGCTTTTCATTATTAAGAAATTTGTAGTATCAAGACACATCAATTAATAACAGATGATTCTTTGTTACAATATAACTTTAACTTCCATCTCTCAACGTACTTGTCTCCACCTTCACAACATCTTTTAAACTTATAAATTAGCAAAATCAAGTATTCAACTTTTTTTAGTAGAAAAATATCTTTTGAGTACCATAATGTTCGAACACCGATGAATTTATGGAAAGAAGAATGAAGAGATTGATGTTGTAGTACTGTACAATTACTTTTTTAGTTACACGATCTATAATCAATTTACTGTATTTATATTTTAGTTCTTCATTTAAATCATCATAAGTGTTAATTTTAATAATAATAGTAATTCGTTCATCATACGAATAAAATATTAATGTGAGAGCATATTCCCCACTGAAATATTGTGGGGGTATGCTTTGGGAATTAGTCCGTTATATGGGTCCTCTCTCCCGGACCCCAGTCTACTCGTGCATATCCCTCGATTTACCACCTATATGGGCCAAGGGCCCTCTGACCTGTACATGGGATTAGTCCATTAATGAGTTAACTTTTTAAATCTTATGGTATTGCATAGCTAATGTATATATATCATTTTGAATATTGATTAATACATAGTTGTTTTTCACATTAATTGCCAGAACACTATGTTATATCGGTATCTCATAGACTAAGTTATCAATGTAATATTATGAAACTGGTTACTCGGAGTCTCGCTTCATATGCTATTTTTAGAGTTGATTTTATCTTTTCAAGAAAATGTCTTCCAAGTATCCAGCATTATTTGAATCTCAACAATCACTCCGTTGAATACTCGTTCAAGTCATGAAAGGGATAGTATTTTCTCTAAAATGGAGAACTGTAACTAAGCGCAATGCCAGACGAGAGGGATGTTATCATCAGTGTTTACATGGAAACACCATCGAATCTAGGATGCCGACAAAAGAATGATCATCATAATCACATCAAGAAGTTCAACCCAAACGCGTTATCTGGTTTCAAGACTCGCATGTTCAGAGCTCAACGAGGATATGATCGTCGGGCACGGCTCATCGCTTATGCTCAGGAGCTGAGGCGTGGCAATACACAGCAAATTCAATGGCCCTATGAAAATGCAAAGAAGAAAGGCAAGGTAACTAGGAGGATATAAGTGTT
Source organism: Dorcoceras hygrometricum (assembly GCA_001598015.1). Classification (NCBI taxonomy): domain Eukaryota; kingdom Viridiplantae; phylum Streptophyta; class Magnoliopsida; order Lamiales; family Gesneriaceae; genus Dorcoceras; species Dorcoceras hygrometricum. The sequence continues at coordinate 278,217 of KV006334.1, forward strand.
GCTGATGGTTGTTTGTGTGCATGTGATGATTTAGTTAATATCTGTGAGTTTGACTAAAATTTTCTTTCCAAGATTGAGACGTAGATGACTAAATTTTTCTTTCCAAGATTGAGACATACATGTTCAAAACATTAGATGACTAAATTTTTCTTTCCAAGATTGAGACATACATATTTAAAACATTATATTTATATATTATTAAAAATGAGGCGTGAAGCTTGAAGAATTTTTCATTTCAGTAACTCCTCTCTGGTTACGATAACATGAATGATGAGTATCATTTGGATCAGAGGTGGAGATGGCCACTGACAATTCAGAAGATGAGACTACTGTTTTCAAGATGTAATTGGAGAAAAAGGAGATGGAAGTACGAGGGAATTGCAACGGAAGACTACAACGATACCGAAGGATCGCACAATCAAGAAAAGAGGGGGAAGAGAGAGTCGAAAGCCAAAGCTAGTGGCACAAGGAACTATGGCTTTTGTGTGAGAATCTGTTTTTATTTGAAACTTACTTGGAAGAAAAACGGAATGTGGCATATTGTCCACTAATTTTAGTGTCTGTTCACGATAATTTTGCAGACGAAATTGAAGTGTTTCTTGAAGGAGATATCGACAGCCTGCCAATGCGGGAATGGGGAATGCTGATTTCAAATGTAATCACATGCTTTGTCAGTTGTTTTTTTCTTTATAAAACATTACTACATTCTAGCCAGTTTCCTGGATATGTATTAGCATGAGGTGCTATCTAATATATTCTTCTTCAAGCCAATGTCTAAATTTACCAGAGAACACAACATTTAGCTAAAAAGTTGTCCAGGACTAGTGAAATGAAACATCACAGATCCATTCAATTAAGAGTTGCGTTCAGATTCATAGATATCAATAATTTCATTCCAAGGGTTTGTACAGACACAGAAACCATGAAGACAAGTTCAATAATCATATCGAAAAAAAGATTGTTGATGGGCGATGGATGACAGAGGCAGTCCTCGATCCACAACAGACATTCCAGAAATCTTACAGTCTGTTCTCAACAAAGAAAGATGGATGCCTCGAGAACCACTTCACAAAAAGAAACAACCTACAACTGACCAAAAAACATGGTGACTAATGCTACTCCAGTGGTTGAGTAGCCAATTTTCCGATGCGTAAATTACTTCAGTTGAGTCATACCGAGGCACCGTAAACAAAAAAAAGTATAGAAATGGAAATGCAGCCACTGTGCAATAGCCGTAGTATCACCAAACTCCATTAGCTGCCAGTTCTTAGCCTTTCTGCTCGCCTCCCAACCAAAAACCTGGCACGAGGGCGCCCAATTCGTGAGATATGGCTTCCTATGGTTCTAGATGCCGAAGTTCGAACACGACGCCCATCAAAATCTACATCATCCAAAGATTCATAATCCTCATCCAAATTAACACGAGAGAACTGAGGACGATTCCAACGCCGACCATATGCTGGGAAGCCAAAGCGAGAGTCTTCCAAATAGTCATCCTCGGTATAATCTGGAGAAAAGTTGTGGTAACCCCTCCTCTCTATCACGTAATCACCGATGACGATTGCCCCAGGCATGGTTGATCTGATTGTGCTGAACACATCACTTAGATCTCTCTCATTCTCGAGCTCCTTCCATTTCTCTACTTGTGAAGGGTCTACATCTCGAGGGCGTGACAGAGGGTGCTCTGACTTAACATGTTTCCTAAGCTCCTTGTAAGTTCCATCAAACGAGCACTTGTCCTGCATGCAGATCCGTTTCTTCTTGTTAAGGTACCGCCGTGCAGGTTCCACCACAGACCAACCTTTAACTGGCCCACGGCAAAGTGGGCATTGAAGCTCGGATGTTTCCTTCTTCCCACAGTGCAAACCTGATCCTTCAGGAAATTCTGCTCCATCAATCGACTGCAGTGATGATTCGGTGCTCTTCGTTAAGGTGACTTTAGTGTACGCTTTCCTGTACTGCTCAAGGCAGTTCGAATATCGATGGCTAGTAGCACACATGTAAGCACGGCAACCCTTCTCATATGAGGAACAAAGCAATAGGACAGCATTGTGAGGGAAGTCCATACAAACTGCACAAACTGCATCTTCCCACTCTTTCTTTTCTGATGCTTTCACAAGTCTCTTCATATCGTGGGAATCTCCAAAGACCTTGGCACACCTAGATGACAGCTTGGGAAGGCCAACTGCATGTTGTTGAGGAGCAGAGTTTCTCTGCAGCTTCTTGGATTTTGCCATTCACGGTCGAAACCTTAATGGAAGAGTGCCCCTGCTTCACAAGGCAAAATAAATAACAATAGAAACAAGAACAATAATCACTTCGATGTTGCAAATTGGACATCTCAGGAAACTGATGAAATCAAACTGACATTGCAAATCAAAAAACTTCATTTATCTAGTTTATTTCAATGTAGAAAATATCATGAATAACGTATGACTTCCATTTTACATCCAGTTACTTCACAATCCAATATGAAACCCAACACTTTTATCCTTAATGCCAGTATATTATTTGGTCTTCATAATTTATTTTTTTCCTAAGCCTAAACTTCGCTGAAGTGATAGACTTATGTATAGATAAATTATCCTATAATTATTGAAATGATGGGAGAAGATTATAAACAATGACAGATAATTAATTATTATGTTTGGTTTAACAGATAAAAATTGGTTAAAGATAAGAGATTTTAGCTTTTTACTTTCACCTTTTCTTTGATCTCGTTATTTTACTCTATAATGTACCAAAATTTCTCGAATTCACCAACAAGCACCCTACTCTTCATTAAATTGTTTGTGGAACTATATTATCTTTCTCCTTTCTTCTTTTTATATTCTCTCAAGTTCCTTTTCGTTATACACACATTTCCTCGAGTTTGAATGACTGTGTTTAGGTTCTGAAACATCAATTTATCCAATCTTTTCAATCAGATAATCAAGGAAAAATTATTTCAACACCAAAAATTTTAATTCAAGTGTAACTTTTTAGAATATAAAAAACCCAATAGACCTTTTTAAGTTGCACTTGAATTGATGGATCTGATTTGAAGGCAGACATTTGATTTAAGGAGAATCTGAGGAATGAATTCAAATGACACTCATGTGGGCTTACTTAGATCACACAACAACTACAAATTAAACTATTTAACTTGATACAGAGTGAATTAGAAATTTTTTTAGGCGATTGAATTGATGGATCTTATTTGAAGCAAGTGATTTGATTTGAGAAATGATTTAAGAAATTGATTTCAGATTATAGTCATTTTGGTATATTTGAAATTTACCACAATTACCATTACAATTACACTTGGCTTATAGTGAATCTGAAATTCACTTGAAGTTATCCTTCCAAACAAGTGAATGTCTTGATCCATCAATCCATGCGCAACATTGAATTTTACCCATCCAAAAATGTCAAGAAATTCAACAATATAATAGGGGGTATTCAATCTTGAGATTTAATGACTTTTAATGATATTTTTTAAATTAAAGACTTTGTAGAGCCGATAGACTTTTATAGACTTTGATGGAATCACGTGAAGTTGTAAAAGGAATTCTATTGACTTCACTAAACTTTTAAAAGTTTTTATGAACTTTTAAATATAAAAATTAAATATGTATATACATCAAAAAATAAAGAATAAAAAAACTGTGTTATATTTGGAAGGGATTAACAAATAAAACTAGACATTTGATATTGCAAAAAGAAATGAGCATAAAGAAAAGGAAAAAATGTAAAAGAGAGAAAAAAAGGAGAACAAAAAAAAAGAGAAAAATGGAATGAGCCTCCCGTAAATGATAATTCTAACATATATGCATGTGCAGAGTTGACAATAAGACAGGACGGGATGAGGACGGGTTTGTCATTCTCATCCCTGCCCCAAATTAATTGGGGATTTTCATCCCCATCACTGAGGGATCGGTTCGAGGATGGGGATCCACATCCTCCATTATATATATTACTACTACTATATTATTACTTATAATATTTAAATATGTATATAATATTTACTACTATATATATATTATTAAATATATATTATAACTTTAACTAAATTATCATTTAGGATTTAGAAATTTCTTTAATTATATAAATTAACGAAAAAGTTTGAAATTTTGTGATAGTTCGAAGTAACTGAATATTATGGACAGACAAAGATGGGGGAATTTGAGTATGAGATAAATGTCTCACCAAAGCTAAACGGTGAAAAGAAGGCAAGTTTTTATTTTGTGTAGTTGTACCTATGACTTTATAGTTTGTACATAGAGGATCCCATAAAAATGACACAGAGTCCATAATAATTTTGGATACCTATAGATCTCTATTGAGTTTTAAAAAGTTGAGATTAAATACCACTTGACTTTTTAAAATTCTATAAAAATCTACTTTGAATACCACCAAACTTTTATGGAGTTTATAAATGTCTAAATTGAATACCTCTATATTTTTAAAATACATCGAAATCTATAAAAGTAATTAAATGATATCGATTGAATACACCCCATAAGACTCTAAGCACAACCTTAAATTCATTGAAAAAAAGTAAAGAAAAATGTATCTAGAAATAAATTTTTAAAGTTTTTGCACCTCCGGAAATGTCGTAGCAATGCACGTATTTTAAGTCTTGATTGGAACGAGTGAAGTTAACCAAAAAGTCTCTAATTTCTCACAATAAAGCTTTTAGCATTCTCCAAGTGTTCTTTTCCTTACCATAAACAACACTAAGGCTGCTTTGCTAGTACACGCAGCGGAAGAGTCAATGAGCAAAGGCCGCACGAGATATTAGAAGGGCTTCAACATGGCGATAGAAAACAAATTATGGCATGATCACTATCAGAAAATCGGAAGAAAGGTAGGAGTACAGATCTGTGGATTTCAGGCATACTTTTATTTTATTCTGTTTTAATTTCTTTACTGATGAGATGAAGATAATACATCACAGATTGTAGCTGGGATTTCTAGTCATGCACTAACGGTAATCAATGTCGACTGAGAGGATGAGAATTTAGACTAGATTTTCCGAACCAAAAACTGGATAATATATTATTTGTAAACAACTATTCATTTAGCCCAAACACCTAAAGCAACCTAAAAGGCCACGGCACTTAAGTACTGATATAATGTTCTCTTCCTCTTCTATGAGCCTCATTATGTCCCATCAATTTCACTTCCTACCAATATCTAAAATAAGAGACTCTCTCATGCATCTGAATCGTTCAAACACCATTTCAGTAAGTTAATTAATTATTACCATGTTAATAGCATAACACCAAGGACTGAGCAGCCCAACCAAGTAACTGTGCATTTAACCATGGATTCAAGCAGAAAAAAACAGAGTAGCATGATAATCAAGCACATATTGATACACAGACGCAACATACATGGAGATATCTAAAAGATGAACACTGAAAATATTACAGATTCAACATGCTCATCTAAACCTCAGAAATATGTAAGTCATAAGATGCTACAGAACACAAGTAATCTTGGGCAATTGCTTGGGATTTATTTGTCCCTCCAAACTATTTACTACGGGATGGATACTTCAGAACACATGCATTACTCGAATTCGATCAGAACATATCTCACCTCATTAGTGAATAAAATATCAGGAATCATTCAGATCATATTGTTTCCTGGCATAACAGAAAGAGTTTGGTGGAAATTGCTTGTAAAACTAATGTTTTTATTATTTTTTATTCATATGAACTTTTTGACGTAACCTAAAGTGATATCCCAACAAAAATAGTAACATTATAATGATGGAGTCTAAATAATGACACAACATGAAGAAAATCAAGGAAAACGAAATCTCATACTAATATAAGGTAATAAATAACACATTCTCCACTTGTTCTCGTCTTTCCTTTTAGTTCACAAAGTTCTATCAGATAACTTTTAGAAACTTCGCATGATATAGAAGATGAAAATACTTACTGAACAAACTCAGTTTAAAATCAATTTTCGCTGGCCATCCTTTCTACACATAAAACTATATGAGTTCTTACAAAGTATGAAATGCGAGCAAAATATACAGCTTAAAGCAACAAGCAATCCAAATTTTACTCAGAACTCTTCATGTAATGGTTTCCCTCCTCTATAAACCAATTTACAACCCATCTTGTGTCATGAAACACTAATTTAATTCCACTCACTTTTACCTACATTTTCTCTAAAGCTTCAGCTTACTATTTCCTGTGTAGTCTGAGGCTAAAAACTAAAACGTCAATACAGCACCACACAATGCTTAAAGATGCAATCTTTGTGCATAACCTTTAGAAATGAAAGGAAAAAAATTACAAACCCACAACGAGTTTGAAAACAGGCAAATTACAAATACATGAATTGATATCCGAGCACCACTCAGAGCAATAGAACAAAAAATTCTTCCGTACACAGCATCAGCACATAAATAAAATCCAAAAAAAAAAAAAACAAAAACAAAGAATACGAAGAAGAAGATAATAATAGTAACAATAATGACAATGATAATAATAAAGAGATTCAATTTCGTTGCATAAAAGGGCCTTCATTTATTTTCTTTCTCCACACGAAAGTACGGGGAGAACACTTCCAGGATCGATATAAAATCGAAATCATAAAATCAAAGATAAATCAGGAGTCACCCGAAAGTCTTTAGATGAGAGAATTGATCCAGCGTGCGCGTGGCAGATGAAAATAGATTCCTTTGAAATATAATGCCACGACACTATTGAATTTGGTATTTGCTTTGGATTCGATGGCTGCGAGAACAGACCGGACAGCAGATGCATCACCCCCTCGCCCACGAACATAAACTGGCGCACGTTTAGTATTCTGGATCACATGGGCCATTTATATAAATTATATGAAATGTCACAGAATTATAGGGGTTGGATTCTAAATATTGGAAAATTTCGGCAAGTGTACTGTCACCATGAAATATGCCTCTTTAATTTAATTAACCACGGACCTTCGTATAGAAAGGTGGTTCTCATTATAATACACTCGGTGGAGTTTCAGCCAATAGATCAATGAGTTTCACATATTTCATTCCAACAATTGGACTGCAGCTAAAGCACGTGAAAAAAATTTCGGAGATTTTACTATCACCACGACATTTTCATGACATATGCCTCAAATTCATTAACAACAGAACATCATATAAGAAGATGGTTCTATTCTCCACAGAGTATGTTAATATAGCATGCCCGATAGACCTTAAGCCATTGGATTAGTGGATCCTATTCCTATATAAAAAATATGGCATCGAATATGTTAGATGCCATATTTAGATTACGCCTGGAATATAGTATAGAACCACCCCATGTAATACGATTCATTAGGTATTGTTGAAATTAATAGATGTAAAGGCTCAATAACCTCATAACGTTTTTAAGTTGGACAACTTGTCATTTATCCATATGAGGTTAGATGCTTAAAGGATATTTTTAAGGATAACAAAAAAAAAAGTTTCACCAGTATGCTAATATTCAGTACTAGGTTAATTAAATTAATTGCTTTAGGGTCTAACTTTATGATTATGATGAAACTGATGGAAACAACAATTTACAAAAAGATTTCGCAATAAAACTACATTCATAGTGAATGAAAATTCTTACTCGATAATCTTAACACTGATAACAAAAAGTATTTACAGAAATACAGCACGGTTTCCATCTGTACAGCCCCAATTCATAAAGAATGCTGAGTTACCAACATGCTTGGGAAGGAAACACCCAAAAACGAATGTAGAAAAAGTACGACAAAGAATTCGTCCTCTCAAAAAGTTGCATAGGGCCATTATCTGAACAAAATGATGCCCACAACATGGTCAGATACGAAAATCGACGTCCTGCAATGAAAACGGAATAGCGAGTGTAGTTAAAGAGTGCAGACCAAATTATATGGAAAACAATGTGAATAGTTCAAGTCGCTAGATGTGTGTGAGGCTTTGGTGGTGAATGCGCACAAGGCATGGAAACGGGATAAACAATAGTTTGTTTGCTTACGTTAGAAACCTCGGTGACTCAAATTGTGAGGAGATACTGAGCCTGAAGAGGGTGAAAGCGGTCGTTTCACAAATGGGTGGTCCAAGAGCTGAGTGGCTGTTGGCCGTGAACTTGGGTCTACTTGCAGACATTTAAGTATAAAATCCCGAGCATCTCTGGAGAGGGAGTCAGGAATAGGTGGTCTCTCACCCTTCCCTATCCGAAATAATGCTGACATCTGCTAATTCGAAAAGCATATTCTTAACACTATAGAAATTCATGAGGAACAGAAGTGGGCTAAGATCCACCTTGCAACCAGACGTTAATTGTAATTAAAGAAACACCATCCCCTTCATTCCCAAAGAACAAAAAGATTTGTTGGTATCGTGTATAGACAATCATATGCCTAACAAAAATCAATCAAATGACACACACAACGCATGAACAATTATGGCATGACTAGGAAAATGCAAGCTGATCATAGGATAGGTATCGCGGAATAGGCAGTGACAATAACTAATGTGCTTCTGTGGCTGATAGCAAAAGAAATAAGAGTTGACGAAGTGTCTAAACAACATCTCCTCTCACAATAAAAACCTGCCGTGCTTCGTAGTCGAGAGTAACGAGCTCACAAACAGTCAACAATTATATTTGTTGAGATGTAACAACAAATGGTCACACAATTAGATGAGCATGCATAAACTTATTCTTTCTTGAAAAAGATCCATAGCTTACACTAATTTACCATGCCTGGTCATTGTGCAGGGGATGTCTAGTGCTTTACTTACCCATTCCAAGTGAGAGTATGGAAAGCGCCTGGTCAGCATCTCCAAGACAGTACATCCAAGGCTCCATATATCAGCAGATAGGCCATAGCCTAGGCTCCTAACAACCTGTAGCAGCAGATATGACTGGCTATTCAGTAAAATGAGGTGACAAAAAATTGGTATTAGGAAAAAAACACCACCACCACCAGCCTCTAAAACGAAGGAAAATTTTTTAATTGGACTGATAGTATCAATTTAAATGTACAGATTATCAAAAATTCAGGGCATCACTCTACTTGATGGATAACCACTCTATACTCCATTATATCAGTTATTCATCTTTCCAGATTTCAAAACCTTGATAAAGATTAACTACAAAACATGCCAGACCTTATCCCAAGAGCTCAACTCAGATTCAGTTAGATCTCGTTAGTTATATCAGTTATTCATCTTTCCAGATTTCAAAAACCTTGATAAAGATTAACTACAAAACATGCCAGACCTTATCCCAAGAGCTCAACTCAGATTCAGTTAGATCTCGTTAGCTCTTACCTCTAAATGCAGTCAATATCACTCTATCCAAACACTGGTACTGACATCTTTCCTCATAACAGTATACCAGTGAGCTAACCTTCTTCATGTCAGAATATTCAGGAAAATGAAAGCAGTTTTCACGGTATTTACAAGGAAAGTTTTCACCAACTTGCAAATTAGATTAACAAGTTAACCAAAGCCAGCCATGATTCTTTTAATTAAGAAGGCCATCAAGAGGCGAACCTCAGGAGCCATCCAGAATGCAGTTCCTTTGCAAGATTTCAAGTCATTCAACTTGGTGGCCTGCAAAATGAATAAAATATTTGACATCAGAGAAGCAATTTAAAACACCAAGAAGGCTTTTAAGTCAAAAAGGTAAACTACAAGCAAATAGTTGGTAAACAAAAGGATATGGTTGGTCTACCTTTGCAAGCCCAAAATCTGCAAGTTTAACTAGACCATTTGTGTCCACCAAGATATTTGAACATTTAATATCTCTGCAATATGCCAGCACAGAAAATGTGGAACATTCCCGTTATTGAAAAACTGCAACAAAATTTTGGAAAATACTCAAACTACACCTACAAATACAACTCACTCAAGGATACTCTAAAATATTTGGTACAGTATATAAAATTTTTCTAATCAGAACATGTAATGTGAAACTGCAATTTTCTTTTACTTCATCATCTACCAAGAATGCCGAAAGATGGGCTTGAGACTACATGAGTTGAGGCAATAGAGATCAAATCCACTAAACTTAAAATATAATTTTTTTTTTGGATAAAAAAACTCAAATTATGACACTAACATGCACAGTATGAGTCATGTTTAATCACCTGTGTACCACATTTCTGTCATGCAGGTAATTCAAACCATGTAAAATCTGCCTGGTATAAGTGGAGACCTGGGTATCCCGGAGGTTATACTTCTTGTAGAGGCTCAAAAGAGAACCTTGGTTGACAAGCTCAAGAAAAATATAGAGTTTCGATTCATCCTACAGCGACACAAGAATACTTTCAACATTTGCAAGAATATTCAGTAAAAATTTGCAGATAAAACTTATAAATTTTTTTTGGACAAACTAACATAAAATAATTAAGAAACTTCAGAAACAAAACAAAAGAAAACAAAATTCTATAGGGATTTTTCCAGCATTGTCCATCCTCATGCTTTACCCCAGCACCCCAATTTGCGAACCCTAACGGCTAACAATGAAAGAAATATTCTCTAAGGAAAAATGAGTATAAAAGTTTAAAATTAATGCAGAAGCCGGCAAGAATACCTAAATACAAAGAGGAAAAGTAAACATATCAACAAATAGAAACCAAAAGGCAAGAAAGCATTACCCGCTTTGTACCATAGTACCGAACTATATTCTCATGTTCAAACTGACTTAGAAGAGCAATTTCCTAAACAATGAGAAAAAAATAATATTAAAGACGAGAAAAAAAAACAACTAAGAATTATTGCAAACCAGTTATCACAGCATATTATAACATAATGAAGAAGTTCAGAGAAGCACTAAGGGTTGCGCAACCTGTTCAAGTTGGATAATTCGTTGTTTTCCCTCATCTCCTTGATCAAGTAAAGAAACTTCCTTCACAGCAAAAAAGAATCCATCACTGCAAAACACGCAATGACGATTAACAAAATTACCAAACTTCTTAACTAAGTTCATGGTCCTCAATAGCACTCCAAGTTGCAAATTTGTACAAGAATCTGAGCAGAATATAGTGATCAATATCTCAAAATGAAGTGATCATGTGCCTGAGATAATTATAGACACCAAATCGATTAATATAAAATGAAGTGGGACACTACTTACTCAGCTATTCCCTCATAAACAGATCCAAAGGAACCACTGCCCAAGAGCTCACCCTTCTGCCACCCCATAATAGTTCGTCTTAATGCCCCATCAGGTGAAATGCTTGATGTTGGTTCAGTTGTGGTACTTGAAGTATCATCATCGTTCGAAGATGTAGTGAAAAAGTATGAATCAGAGAGCACACAGTTCTCTTCCATCACCATTACCCTTCTCATATTAGCTTCCTTTTCTCTGTTTTGGCCATCTTCGTCCCCATTTCCTTCCAATGAAAACCCACTCGCAAACCTTGAATCAGTTGCATTAGTATCCATTGTGAACACTCTCAACATAGATGATGTTGGCGCCAAAACTGGGGGTCGCACACCCTTAATTCCATTTCCACGGAATCTATGAAGCCTATCACTTGAATTATCACTCGTAATCAAATCACTTGAACTTTTATCAGCCCCCAATAGAGCACAGGCACGGCTATCAAAATCATGACCCCTACTTCTACCCACATCAAAGAAATCTCGACTTTCCTCAAATTTCTTGCTCATTACACCATTATCACTTTCTGGAAATTCAAAACAAACTTGGTTGCCCCCATCACCGTTAATTCCAGCGTAATTTTCATAATTGACCTCAAATATCTGACTAAATACAAATGGCGCGGAGGCTGTTCTCTCCTTCATCGCCTTATAGTCCTCGGAAGGTATAGCAAAGTCATCTATACCAGAGAATCCTAAGCTTTTGCAAAGCATATCTATCTCACCATCATTTCCATCAACTCTAAAGCTTTTCTCATCGCCTAAGAAATCAAGCGTGCGCGTGCGGATAGATTCCTCCACCGAGTACGAAGAAGATGATGGCGAAGAACTAGGAGAGAAATCGTAGTTTATATTGTTCGAGGCGTTGCACCGCTCCAACCTCCGGCGCGACTTGGCGGCTTGGCGGCTGGGACTGGAGCTGGAGTTGGAGCTAGAGCTGCAGCTTTTACCAGTTTTGAGGCGGTCAGAATTATGAGAGAAGAGTTTCGGGAACCGATACATTGTGAAAGCCAAAACCAATATTCATGAATAAATAGCAAGCAAAAATAAAATACTGCCCTCTGACCAATTGAAATTTCCCACCGTATTTTCAGGGTGATTCTGTTATTGTTTGCGGTTTTTAGGGTTTCTGTCGTGTCCAAATTGGGTCGAATTTGGGGTCAGAATCACACTTTCTCAAAGTATGCAAGAAGAGCTTGGAGCAAGAAGCAGAGAGGAAGGAGACGAAACGGAAGAGCTAAACGGAGTCGCAAGCTCAATTCAGCGGAATATAATAAATGTATATTTATATATGTAATAAAAATAATAATAATAACAACTACAAAATATGCATTGCGAAACACGAGGGGAGGCGTCAAAAATTCTTTCTAAGCTGTATCTTGCAATAACTTAAGAAATTTTGGTCGCAACTTCTTGATTTCCACGTTCAATGAATGATTATCATTTCTTTCGTGAATAGTTACCGCCAAAATATTTTATTTTATTTGGTCATCTTTAATCTTATACCAAATTATGTAAAAAACACCATTTTTGTGTTGTTGCACAATTTTGGTGCTTTCCACTCTTTTTTTATTAATTTATTTTATATAAACTAATTGAAAAAAATTAAAAATATTAGTAGTTAAATTAAATAAATTTTACCATTTTTATTAAATATTGTAATAGACTCATATTTTTTTATTATATATATATATATATATATATATTTTAGAAATATAATTTATTTTTAAAATGTATAAAAGTTATTTGATTAATTTTTAAATATTTATTTAACAATAAATAATGCAACTGTATAATTTCGAATTAAAATTAAAACACATGATTGATATATAATACATAAAAGATAATTAACGAGATAAATATGTAAAATATTATAAATAGAAATTAATAAAAATATTTTGACAATATACCTTTTGTGTAATATTTGTAGTAAATGAGTTGAAGATGAATGTGAATTTGATGCATTAATTATATCATTTTAAATTTTAATACAGAAACACCTAACAGAGCTATGAGTTGCAGATAGTCTTAAAGAAACATCCTTTCAATAGCAATTTCTTTAAAAAAAACATGTTCTTACGAAAAATGAAAAGAAAATATATTGCTTTGTAGTTTCTTAGTTTTCAAAATTAAATTCATTTGCTTATAAACTCTAGCTTAGAAATTTTTCTCGCACAAAATGTCTTCAATATTTTTTATCTGTCGACGCATAAACAGTTAACACAATCGTCGCCTCAATGAGGTTTGTAGTCACCAAAATAAAGTATTTCAAATATCATTGAACGAAACCTCACTCTAAAACCAAATAATTTTGTATTTCTTTTTAGTTATGAAACAAATAAATTTAAGGGAAAATGTGAAATATAATTAAAGAAAGGGATTTTTTTTACGACAAAAGGAAAGTTAAAGAGTCCACTAATATCACACGTTCAAAATTTCCCATAGTCTTGTCACATATAAATTATTTACACTTCATTTTTACAATTATTACAGTAAAAATCAATATTTAATTTTCCAAAAGTAGAGGATTATTATCTGTAAAAGAGGATCAAATCAGCCAGAGTGGAAACAGGCAATTTTTAAACAAATATAAACAAAAATGCCAGACGCAAATCACTCATCGCAATCGTATTCTTAAAATTATAATTAAAATAGTAATTCAAGTATAATTAATAGACAATTATAAAGCATTTGGGCTGGGCTTCATACATTTCGATACGAAATAATGTATACCGGGCCTGGGACTTACTGAGTGTGCTAAGGTGTGCTCGGATGAGCAGAAGGGCAACTACTATATTGAAAAATAAAACGTGATCCCATCCAAGAACTTCGATTACCATATTTTCAAGAGATCAAAAGGACAGTGTCATATTCACTTGAGAATCAAATCTTCACATAAACCAGAGCATCAGCAACCACGCTTCTGTGTCAACAACAAATACACTAAGATACATGCTTGGGCAAGACAGACTCACGTCCAATATATTCAAATGCTATGGCACACCAAGTTACTCCGAATGAGAGATCCAATAAATCAGCCCGCTGCATGGACATCAACAAGTCAAAAACAGATGAAAGCTGCATAGATGATTTTATCAGGATTCTAAGATGGTTCTGCCTTTAATTCAAGTATAAACTCGACGGTTTTGTTGAACAATTGCTTGTTCATATGCAGGGCAATAGAAAACTTCAAAGTAAATAAAGGGTTGTGTACGGAGATCCAACCTTGATTCTATTCGTACGGTGAACCATATTTTGTCTGGGGTTTTAAGATGCCAAGTATATACCTAGACAACTTAATAAATAAACTTCAACTTGAAGCAGCTTCCACCATCCATTAGACCTATGTATATGCAATCTAATTTTCTAACCAAGATTCATTTAGCATCAACTGTCCCAAATATGACCTTATAAGTTTCTCTAAATGCCATAACTTTTATTTTAAGTAGGAAGAGCGAACAACTAGAAACCAACATATCCTTACCTGATTAGTACACACACACATTGAAGAACACCTGCGGTGCCTGTCCAGGCTGAAGGACCGGTTGTCACCATTGCATCTTGTATCAACAGGCCAACTGATGCAGCCAAAGAAACAAAAGATACAACATATGCAATGAAAAGCCAAAGTTTCAACCTGGGGAGAAGCAGCATCGGTTAGTAAAGATGTGTCGCTTAGAAGTCCATTTGCGGAAAATCTTACAGTAGAAATAATCGGGTCAATCAGATATGGACTTTGATATTATTTGTTTGGATTTGCACTATTATATTTAGCTCATATGGATGACAAGAAACCTTAATAGGATCATACCATATAATATAATAGGAGAAACATTCAAAGAGAGATGGTACAGAAGACTCGAGACATTCTGTTGTAAAGCCAAATTACAGAGTTGAAGACTCAAAAATAAATGAAGACTAAAACATAGATGAAGACATACATTCTACTTGTATCAAAAGAAATTAGCTGGACAGTTAACAGTTTCCCTAACTTCTTCAACTAATAAAACATCAGTTGTCACTGAAAATACTTGAGTTTCGGATCACGGAAACTCTCCATACTACAATCTGAGCTGGCCTGAGCTAGGGTAGTTGCGTAGTATCTAATTTGATAGAATTAGCCGATGGTCAGGTTTTGCACTTCAAAAAATGCATAAATCCGAAATCCAAGGTCTTTAGACCTGATCAGCATGCGACACTAAGCAATCCAAGAATTTACAAAATGGTTAACCTTTTTGTCATAGATTGCTTCAAATAGAAATCTCAGCCTTATTACTTCAAATTTAAAAAGACAATATGTCATCACATCATGTGCATACTTTAAAAGCATCGACGATACCTCCACTCTCCTTCATCGTAGGGCGAGTAATCAATATCCTCTTTCTTCACGCAATTAAACATCAAAGCAGCCAAAGATGCACAAATTCCTGCAGATAAATCTGATAACGGAAATGCAATAGATAATAACAAAACCTAGCTTCCCATCTATAACTCGAGGGCAAATACCTGGGAGATAGTGAACGAAAGGCACCTTTACGGCGCTACAGACGACAGCATCAACCCAAAACCACCAGCCGACTCCGAATACCGCGCCAGAGATTCCAGGTCCGAAGATGGCTAACAGCTCTATTAAATCCATACGTAGAGCTTCAGATTTATAAAATTGGCGATAATCACCGAAAGAAATACCAGAATTCTGAATTGATTGAGGATTTAGTAGCGATTGAATGGGTTTTGATGGATACTCCGGTGATTGTTCGGAATTGTAGGATTTAGATATGTTTTGAAGGAAGGTTTAAACTTTTAAGCATCTGTGCTCGGAAGACGATGATGCCTAACGTTGACGCATGTGTCGAAGTTTTAAGCCAGAGAATTTTTATGATTTAACTCTAGAGTTTGAACAAAACGAATTTAAATATAAATAAATCGAGTTCGGATTCAAACACATTTTTATAGTTGGACTGAATGCAAAATTAAATATATTGCCAGTGTTCTAAAATAGAATTACTGAATTCCATTTTCCCTTGATAAGTTTTAATTAAAGATTACACCGCTAAAATAAGAAGGGCCATGAATTATTTCTCGGAACAAAAATATTTGAAATCGACTTCTTTCCACGGCATCATATCTCATTAGCATCATTGCCCGTATTGGTTAACCGGAATTTTGTTATGCGAGCGAATCCAACATTCTTCGGTTACTTCGTAAATGTAGGAGGAAATAAATTTTTTAAATATAATATTTATTAAAAATACCAAAAAAAAAGGTTATTTTTTCCAACTTTGTGATCTTCGATTCTATGGCTCAAATATGTGTTTTTAATGTTTTTTTAAAAAATTAGTTAATCGGTTGACTAAATTTTTATGATAATAATCAACGTCAATCTAAATAAACTAATTGAACCAATCCTTCTAAGAAAAAAAATCGAATTCCCAAATTAGTCGGTTTGATCAGGTACCAAAGTTTTTACTGCTCTAGAAGTGCATATTAACAGACAGTCTTCTAAATAGGCAAGTATCTATTTAAAAGGGGATGGAACAAGTCAATATCTATTTAAAAGGGGATAAGGGGAATAAGATTTTAAGATTGATGATCTCAACCGATAGCCACAATACTGAAAATCATTGCAGGAGAGGGGGAGAGAGATCGAGCAATGCCTCGTAGAACACTTGTTGAGAAGCATAGGGAACTTGCAATCCAAAGACCGACAATAAATACTGCCTATCCCCCAGATAATATGCACCCATAGCATCTGCCGCTAGTGTGGCCAGAAATGGAACAAAAGATCAACGATTAAAAGAACTAAAAATAATGTCATCTCAAAAGGAGCAGGACCGTCTGCAATTTTGACAGCATGTCGAATACCAGTCGAAAGAGATCCTTCAGATGACCATATACAACTCAGCTCGTGGGTAAAACCACAATTTTGATTCTACCCCAACATCCACTAACCAGTTGAAGGTGATGCCTCAAGGAAAGTAAATGCAAAATAGGATTGATTCGAGACCTTAGCTCGGTGTGCTGCAAGGTGGACTGAAGGAATGATCAGACTACCATGATTCAAATCATCTGCTGCCCAAGTGAAATTAAAACTGAGTTTTTGATGATGCAGTATCAAACAGAACTTGCGGCGCATTCAATTATCCAGTGCAACAAGAAGGGCTGAAACGGTGAACAACTTGAACCTGCGTAGTAATTCCATCTTAAATAACCAAAAGAATTACAATGGAGAAACATATAAGATAAATGGTCAAGAGAGGAACAAAAGTGGGGGGAAACAAAGTAAAGAAGGATCTACCTCGATGGGAGCCCCATTCATGAAAATCAAAGCAGCAACTATGTGCATTGTGGAAGTATTAACCAACTTAGTTCTGGCAAAGTTAAACAAAGAAACCCACCACAAAGGACACGGTGCATCTAGACAAAACAAGTCAGACTAGATCACTCTCTAGTCTCGCAACAAAGTATAATTGCATTGATAAGGCCTGGATTATTCTGCTGCCAGGTAATGTAGAATTGAATATATACACTAACTTTTACAAAGTCTATAAAAGGTACTCCTTCGAATGGCTTTATACAATTACAAGAAGCAGAAACCCACTGCTCTTTCTAACATGGAAAAAGAAAAGCTACAACTAATCACTAAAAAGGGTTAAGAAGACTAGAAAACAAATAACATGACTCCAATTGAGCTGCTTGAGATACATGAAATGGGAAGAAACCCCTTTCCACTGTACAGTATGCTTTGATAAACTCATATACAACAATAATGCCCAACTTCCCGAACCGATCGCATGCTCGGTCCATTCCAGCACTAAATCAGCCTTTAATGGCACAAAAGAAAAACATTGATGTGCCAAGGCAGGAAATCTTCCGCATTAGGACTTTGCTGACACCTGCAAGGTGCCTCAGATCCAAAATGATAAAGAATCTACACATTGCGTTCCATAGGTTCACCAGAAGATGCATCTGGGACAGTCTCCTTGTCCTTAGAAAGGCACTGAACCGGAACATAAACAAATCCTTTAGGTAGCCGCTGATTCTTCATAGATGCTTGGTCTGAGGTCATTACAAGCTCTTTTTCGAAAGTCTCAGTATGCTGCATAAATATGGTAGATATTATATAATACATACAAACAAAGTAATCTGAGTCACCATCAAACTCAAATAATGAACTTACTTTATTATACTTAGAATGCTTTTCCACATCATCTGAAGGATTTTGAAGCACAACAGAATGTCTTTGTGGAATTTGCTTTCCTGAAACTGAAACCCTCTCCATAGGTTTTGGCAAATGAAGGTTTTGAGATGCAGAACTGTGGGCTGGTCTTTGGTTGTCCATAGAGATGGAAATTTTAATTCGCCTTTTACCTGCAACTGTGCTATCGACCGTTATGTCATCTGATCTTTGTACAATATCACTGCCTGATTTGTAGCCATCAGTGTAGCCTTGGATTGAGGTTGTAGCTGACTCCGAACTAATTTCAGGCTGATAAAAAGGGTGGCGAGCCAATGCAGATAGAACAGAATCTCGACTTGAAGCAAGAATATGATGTGAGCAATTAACCAATTCGCGCTGAAAGTGCAAAAGCGGGAGATAATTATAGAACTCCGTAAGTATGTTTGCAAGAAACACTGCAGAGCTTACCTTCAATTTCTCCCTTTTGATAATTCTTTCACATAGAAGGCGCAACCTTTCTAGCTCAACCTGCGAAGTGCAACCCGGGATAAAAAGTCAGACAAAAACATAAGAGGAAATCAGAATTTAGGAAATTTGATTTAATCCAACAATTTCTCTTCTACAGTAAAAGTGTAGTCCACTAAATCGCGCAGAAAAGGCTAAAACCACATTGGCATACAGTTCAATCAAACATCATCCTCGCCTGAGGTTCAATTAAGATCAATTCGACCATGAACTCTGGTTATAAACAAGGAAGAAATGCCAGCGATTACAAATGCAGATAGCACGAATTAATCTCACAGATAAATACTTGTTACATATCTGTTTGTTTTATCCAATGGACCAATTAAAGGAAAGGTAAGTTTTCAGTTTGAATGGCATAAAACAAGGAGCAGGTACCACCACCAAGAAAATGGAAGCCATGGTGACTTACCCTAATTTGCTTAAGACTCTTGAGCTCTTCAACCCCATGCCTTTGAGTGTCAGCCTGGACCGAAACAGTGGAAATTAAAATAGAAAAATAAATTACCACGGCATCTAAGTTTGACTGATAAATTAGATAATACCTTGGCTCTCTGCTCTGAACTATGCTTTTCACAGTATGCCTTGTGTTGCAACTTGCCCCCAATAGTCTGCAAGATCATGTGGAAACCAGCACTTCTAGCACAAGTAGGATGAAACGTGCTCTGACAGTGACCATAACTACACTGCACAGAATTTACAAACAACAAATAATGGACTGAATATCAAAGTTACGAACATGTGTGACAATCCACATATCTTATATATCTTCACCTTAAGACAGACACCCTGTTTTCGACCGCAAACAGTGCAAGAATCAATTCCCTTGCAAACAGTTTCCTGAAAGAATAATGACATTAAATCTCACATAGGCAGTCACATAGGCAGTCGACGAAAAAGAGAAGATATTGACGAAAATTCCAAATGCACTTACCATTCTCTGGATAGGATTGACTTGTCCCCTTCTGTAAGTCGCCTCCAACACCCACTGCAATGATAAAAATTGACAATGCACAAACTATGAGGAGAACGCAAAATAGAACCAAATAAGTAGAATAATTTTTAGGGAAAGAAGAAGTATTTACTTCAGCGCATAGGGCGTGTACCCATTGGCCATCCACTGACTTCCTAAAAGCACCTGCGGTACCACCACATAAAACACATTCCACGATCAAGTAAGGCTTCTCCGAAGAATATGTAGTCAGAGCTCCAGCACCTTGAGTAGAAAATAATTCTTCACATAATTCACAATGCCATGGCCCCGTTGAGCTTTTGATGCTACAATAGCAATCCAAGTGTACTGTAACCTATGAGACAAAGGAGGTGATTAACATGATAATACTATTCGGAACTTTAAATAAGGTGGCTAACTAACAAAAAATACAGAACTAAGAAAATACCTTGCATCTGGAACAAACTAAAATTGGGTTCAAAATTGTCTCAGAACGTCTACATACATCACAGGTTCTCGGAAGTTCTTTTGAAATATCTGAACCAAAATTGGAAGAATCACTTGTATCCAGCGAGCCTCTTGCAACAGCAAGATTCTCTTTCACTCGAGGATTCAACTGAGAGTGAATCCCAGGCCTTAAATCAAAGGCATTCATTTTCAAAAGTTCCTGGATACAAAAACACAAGTGAATACAATATACAGAAATGCAACAGTTGTAAGTAAAAATTTTAATAAGGATAACCTCCTGATCTGCTGATTCTTCGAGTGTATCTTTCCTAAACGATGATGTTCTAGATGATGCAGCAGCTGCAGCAGTTGCAGCAGCCAGGATAGCTTGAGCTTCCCGATGTCGACGCTCTTTCCTGCCCTGCTTCTTTGTTTCCCTAAGCTCATGATTATATTGGCAAACTAAAACATCATCCCATTTTTTATTTCCTACAGCATCAAGCTCCTGTGGAAGACTCCTAACAACCTTCTTCATCACACCATCTGGCCACATAGAACAGCATGTAAACAAATCAAGTAACATCCCTGATCAGCATCAAACAAGAAAACACCAAACTATCCAAATGAAAATGCAAGAAAATATGGCGGAGCAGAGACCAGATAGACGCTTTTTTGTAACAGCGTTTCCAAGGAGCATTTGTTGGGAATAGATAAGTTCTCCTTCCACTTCGTCTACAGGAGACAACTTCAGCATATTAAGATTTCTTGCCTTGATCAACTGGTCAAGATATTCTCTGTTGGACTCGGATAGCCCGTCATCGAAAGTTGCAAGCGAGCTGTGATTATGACAACAGTGGCCTGAACTAGAAGATGCTTCGAACTGTGAAACTTCCCGGTCTGTCAAATCTGCCGGATGAAGTAAGAAACCACCTGGCCCCCATAGATAATACAGGAAAAACACACAATATCTTACCTGAAGACTCGTAATCCACAACTTTCTCGCACATGCCATCATTTGTCTGCAATAATTTGCTGTAGATAAATGGATGCACATATGAACTGGCCGTAAAATCCCCATTTCTACAAACAAAGATAGATTATGTCTAAGACTACAGAATTAATGTAACTGAAAAATAAACTGGGAAGAAAATATAAAGGCCCAAGGAGACCTACACCTAATAACACAATAGTCATGGTACAATATAAAATGGTTAATGCAACCCGTTCAATGCTTACGTCACCGAGAGTGCATGAGTAGTCATCTGCTCTGTTTTTTTAGTCTCCAGAGCAAGATCATAACACTGGGATAGATCACTCGACATCTCATCTGTCATAGCAAAAAAACAAGGGAAGTACGTAAGCAAAAGCAATATTTGAGAGAGTGGAGAGAGTTCTCATTAAAAAGAACTCATTGAGAAAATCATAATATATTAATATACCCGTTCCACAAACACAAGCTCAACAGTGATTAAGGATATAAATCCAGCATAAGAAACTCAAGGAGTTGGTCGTTTAGCTATGAGACAAACCATAGAAATAGCAGGAAAGGACAAGAATAAACTCCTATGTTTATCTGTTTTATTCACTCACTACAAATATTTACTACTAGTGCTTCCAAGACTTACAGTAGCCTTCTTAAGAAGAGATGCGAAATTAAAAATTTCGAAAAGTAATATTTTTAAGACATCAGAATAAATCCCAAACCCAACACCTTCAACAGCTGTTTTAATCTAAATGTGCAACATTAACCTCAATCATCGAAAAACAACCACCACACATAGGATCAAGTAGCACACCTCCAATCTTTAAGGGATCACTCAATGATTTATCTACGAGCAGCACAGGATCGAACACCGCCTGCATCAAAAAGAATATGATGAAACTTCTAGAGATTCAAAATGACACTCGTAAAATATGAACAGGTTAATTGAAATTAGCACAATGACATCTTTCATAACATTAGATGGTATATTAAGCTTACAAGACTTCTGATCATGAATCAGAGACAACCAAAAAGATCGACATAATTTACATAACTAAAAAGTGAAGGAAAAATAAGAGAGAAGGAAACCAGGAAGGTGATCGACCACAAAACAGAGTCAACTCAAAAGAATCACTTTCCCACACAAATAAAAAGTAATTAACTGAAACCAAGAAGGTAACCATCAAATCGCATCTCTTCTATGCCAGAAATGAGATTTTCAAAATCAGATGGTATTTATCATCAATCCTAAATTCTTTGAGGAGACAAATCCAATTTGCAACAGCAATAAAAATTGGAGAAAAAAACATGGCACACGAATCAGTGGTTAACAAAGGCAACGCAGAATAGCACCAACACAATCACGGAATCACCAAAGGTTGAAACCTCTTACACACAAAAGCCACAAACAATACCTTGGTTACACCAGAAAAAAGCTTCCCAGGTGGACCATTTAAATCCTCGCCACCATGAACACGGGTGTCAGCACCTTTCTCGGTGATTAAATCAACTTCCTCCTTGCAAGGGTCTGATTTTTCGTCCCCAGAAATCCTTATGTTTCCTTTCATTCTTCTACGGGGAGGAACTGATTTCACAGGAACCGAATCAGCAATATCAGATTTCTCAACTGAAGCAGAACTAGCACCTTCAGATACATCTGCCACAGCATTGGGTACGACTATCGTTTTAATCTTCACTTTAAATGTTTTCTGTAAGCTGGCGATATGAGCGTGTTCTTTTAACCATTTAACTATTTTGCATTGTAGTTCAGGAGCCATGTGATTATCCTGCTTAAAAAAACAAGATGAGAAAAATATATACAAGCAATTAAGCAAGTAAAGTAATACAACAAACAAATAAGACTCAAGCAAATGGAATGAAAGAAAAAAATCAAATGATTGCCAGAAGATAAATCAACATTGTCAAAAATCAGCAATCGAATTCCCAATTGCATCATCACACCAAAAAGAAATAAAAAGGAAATAAGAAAATGTGAACATTACGGTTAGAATTGAATTCAATGAACTCGGTGCAACACCAATCTCTGAGGCCACATCTTTTGCATCAACTTTCCGCATATCAATCAACTGCATAAAGCATGTCATTGGCTTATTAAAAGAAGAAGCAATAATTACTTTACTGTACTACATTATTTTACAATACCTTCTTCAGTATCAAAGTGAAATTGAGAGAAGCATGTCCATTAACATCTTCATTGTCATTCTTATCTACCGCCTCGTTGTCAACATGGTGAGGTCCAGAACTTGGTCCATTGTTATCAAATAAAGCCTCTTTATCCATCAAAATATCATCTAGCTTACCAAGAACCATGTCAGCTGTTTCAGTGTCAACAGAAAATTTATCATCATTTGTTTGGGTAATTTTTAACTCGAGATTCATTACTGTTGACACCATCTGTTGTTGCTTACTAACATGAGAAACACAATCACCTGCAGATGAAACATCTTCAGTATTTTGACTGCTATTATCATGCTGAACTTCTGAATGTTTAGAGCAATATGCACGCAATACAACCTAAAAGACATTGGAAAAATCAGAAGACATGAACAAAGGGAGAGGAGAGGAAAATACAGACAGTTGCAAATATTAGAGGTCCATAAATGAGCTAGCTTAGCTAGCAACTGACATATGAGCCTTCCCCGAACCAAAACCACGCAAACAAAGAAAAAAAAAATGGGACCAATAATCACTAAATATTCAACTTACAGTTTAAACGTTAAAGCAACAGATTATTGAAAAAAAAAAAGATTACAAGAATAGTACAAACCTCGTCACGTCCAAGTGTTCCCCAAATCTCCATTCTATATGTGGCCTCCCTAGCACAGATTGGATGGAATGAGGTTCTACATGCTCCTAACAGACACAAAATGAATAATTCATCAGTACCAAGAAGAAAAAAAAAATAATTAAAATCATGATCATAGAAGAGGCTTAAATTATTCCTTTTCTTGTCAATTCCTTCTACTCATGTGGCTTCAGCCTTCAATGAAACAGTATAACTAGCATTGAAAAATATGATATCAAACAAACCATGAATCCATCAGTTAACTAACTTCCATTGAGTATAAGGTCATCCAGGAAATATATCTTTGGGTATCAAATTGTACAAACCCTTCAAAGAGCAACTAAAATACTTGACCTGACAAATCCAAGAGCGGCGTCTGAAATTTTTTTGAGATGAAGGGATGGGTTCTTGAAGGACAAGATCTCCAAAACCCGAAAAAAGTTTAGATAAAAAATTGAAAAGAACCGTAATGACACAAACTAATCCAAAGCCTACATTAGAGTAAATTCTATAGATATGAAAAGTTAGGCTTATGCTACAAATATGTATTACGATATCAAAATCATCTTAAATATCCATCCATACAAGTAATTACTCGTTTCATGCTTCAAAAGTCTACATAAAGTTCTCAATCAAATCAAATGTATTCCCAGCCAACATGGTCCAGGTTCCAGAAATTTTAAGTAGACAAAGTAAGGTGATAAGGGTATCAATACAAGTTAAACGTGACAAACCAAATGAAGATCAGAGTCAAAAAAAGATATATATTACAAGATCAAAGCTGGAGTTAAACTGTTAGACTTCGTTGATGACGGATAATCTTTATCACGCATTTACTGCAGCATCCATTAATAGGTTTACAATCTGATTTTACTTCTATAGATTCCGTTTTAACCGTAATATCAATGAGGAGATCATCATTATCACGTTGTATCCAAAACATCAAATCTAACCAATAAAACTGCAGCCACAAGCTTCAAAAACACAAACGGCTAAAGGAGAGCTTTTCAGTGAGATCATGATGCACCAAACATCTAAACTTAATTTCCTTCCCCATAGGTGAGTCCTTTTTCAGAAGCCACTACTACAACTTTGTATACTCTCGAGCAATTAAAACAGTATTGTCTCCAGAAACAAACAACCCATGTAGATCATGGCAGCTCCTGGAAACTTAAATTTCATCAAGCGAGAAAAAGATCCAAGAAATACAAACCTTTTGCATCTAAAAGGTACTGTCACAAACAACAGAGAGTCATCTGCAATGCCAGTAACTATAAGCATTCAAAATTACTGTAAAGCTGAGCATTTACCCCATGCTTCTCATAGGCATGGTAAATAATGGAATAGAGGAGAATTATAAATTTTGATTTTATTAATTCTTTTTAAGCCTTACAAGTACAAAATATTAGGACTGAAAGTGCCATAGCTTTCTCTCTCAGATCAAGCCAGGAACTAATCACATCAATCAAGAATCAAATGATAAAACACGGAGCAGTTCAATTGTCCAATAGGTGACCCGTGACCCCACCAAGAAAGCCATAGCACATTCACACAAAATTTTACTGTCCTGCCATCCAACAATAAATGGAAGGGCGATGACATAATAAAGCGATAAAGCATACCGTTACTGCACCAGACACAGGCACCACATTTAACCTTGCACAAAGAGCAAACCAACTTCCTTCTCGCAGTCTTTAATTTATCCAAATTCATGATTGGTTCCATTGATATAGTGTTCTCCAAATAGAGCTCAGGCATCCACTGACAGCAAAACAAATGAGCAAACTCAACGTCAGACCCCTCATCCTCACTCCCAAAACCTGTTCTGCGTACAGGCTTCAGAGCACCACCTTGTTTTGGACAAAGCAAACATGGCCTCTCCAAATTCAATCCCACCATGTCCTTACATCTACACCAGGAACACAGCCAATAACTATTGACATTTTCTTGAACTCCATAACACCTCTGGTGTACCACCATTCCACAATAACTGCATTTGATTAAGCAATTCAAGGGATCGCCATTTTCACCATAGCTACAGTTATGACAGATAGAATCTAACCCTGCAACTGGACGTGCCACAAGGAGCTTCTCAAAACCTGAATCTCTCCCTAACAATTTCCTTTTCTTAGAAGGCCTCTCTGATACCACATAAGTTTTATTCCTTGATCCTAAAAGCCATTCAACACCACTAAACGGAGAAAGTTCTTTCTCACCATTTTCTCTCTTCACTCCATTATTCTCCTTTTGAATTGACAGATTACCATCACCATCCACATCCATGAAGTCTTGTTCGTTCTCTTCTTTCACCAATATCTCATTAACCATCCCATTCCTATCCAACTCATTCACATTCGCTATATTCAAGTCATCATTCTCACGGAACTGCATAAGCAAGCCATTTAATGCGTCATATTGTCGACAAACACTATCATCATTATCCAAACATGGAATCATAAAACACTTTTCATTGCCAGAAAACCCCGCAGAGACCTCTTCCAGCCTCTCAATATCCTCAATCGTCAGTTCTCGGAAGTACTCATCGGTCTCAGTCCAAACTATGCCTGCGCGTGGCTGCCTAGGGGCTGACGACTTCTTCTCCGTGCCAGAATGTGGCTTCTTGTGCCTTTTACGCCCATCGGAATGCCTACTCAACAAATATGTCAATCCATTGGGTAATTCATTAGCTCCGGAAACCGAAGGCGTAGATGTCTGAGACTCCTCTGAGGAGAATGGAGGACGAAAGGATAGTGCTTTACGAGCTTGAGTATAGATATCAATCTCAACTGTAGACGTCGGGGGTAGTTTGGTAATATTTTGAACACTGGGGGGCGTGTCCGTAATTTCAATATCTGAATTAGGGCACTCGTTATGATTGATATTAATATCAATCTTTGCCTCGGTGGTGCCCCCACCACCGGCCATCGTTTTTCTACGCCACTGGCGTCTACCTCTACCTCTGCCTCCACCCGTCATCTCGCCCATCGCCGCTTCCGACGGCCGCTGAAATCCATTTCCCTCGAACCAAACCCTAGAAAGTTTCCCCAAATCCTTAACAAAGACTAACCTAATTCGATTCGCCTTCTGCGGATTCAGGTGGATAGAAGGGGTTGTCTAGAAGAAGATTATCACGTGTCTGTTTCGAGTGTGCGTTTGGTTGGAGAATGATGCGGCTAGGGTTAGGGTTTCTTTCGATTTTGGGGGTAATTTTTTGGGGTCTGCTTTTTTATTTAAATTTAGTGGGAGGGCCAGTTTGGCTTTTGTGGATCCGTTTCTCGATACGTAATTCGGATTTTGTCTTTTATTTTTTATTTGTTTTTAGTAACATATACACAGTCGCAATGGAGAAATAGCGGTTCCTTTTGGCTGTTTGGAATTTACTTTAAAGCGCGTATCCGAAGTTCCCGGTCCAATGCACCAAACAAATAGAGAGGGACAATTTGATCATGTACCAAAAATGTAGTGACGTGGTGTCCTTTTATTGGCTCGGTGTTTCACAGTTTCATTTGTGCAGTGTTGATACTGCGAGCCTCGGAGTTTCACGGTGCAATGTTTCAGTGAAACCCGTTGGCTCCAAAAATAGCACTTTGGCCCTTTTAAGTTATAATTGTATATTATTATATTTCCAAAGATAAATATTGGAATGGAATAAAGCACGGAAACTATTATCCAAACAAAAATCCTCGTCATCTTGAAAACTTAAAAGGGTGAGTTTAGTGTGAAGATGATTATAAAAAATTTGAGCCAGATATGGAATACGAATTACTGACCTAAATTATTTGATGTCGATTGATTAAATTTGAGATAAACTTGAAATAATAAATTTATTTTTTAAAAAATAATTAATTAATATGGTAACATAAAGATATGAGAAATAATATTGTAGTTTAAAGCATTTGATGATATGTGTCAAATTATTATCAATTTGATTGATATGAGATAAATAATACAGTTTGACGCAACAGACGAGTTAGGATAGATTTAATCTATACAACCTTATAAATGTACCAAATGCAACGAATATGAACGGGATAAGTTTTTTCGATTAATCAAGTACACTGCTTTGAACATGTACTTATGGAGTTTTTGTTAGAATGTGTGAATAACTTTAGGAATTTATTATTTCTTTTACTCAAATGCATTCCATTCAAACGTAAACTCCATTTTTTTGGAAAAGCAAATCTAATCACCAAAAAATCCAGTCATACTTATTTAGAATTTACTTTTAAGTGGTTGAAA
Organism: Dorcoceras hygrometricum; assembly: GCA_001598015.1. Lineage (NCBI taxonomy): Eukaryota > Viridiplantae > Streptophyta > Magnoliopsida > Lamiales > Gesneriaceae > Dorcoceras > Dorcoceras hygrometricum. The sequence continues at coordinate 306,470 of KV006334.1, forward strand.
TACATAAAAATGCATCCACTGGTTCAATGTGTAATCCAAATAATTTTTTTTACCACGAACATATATTTAACCAGCGACGTAATATACATTGGTGTTTGTCCGGGTAAAGGAAAATTAATTATATAACAAACTTAAAATATAAATGGATTCATGAAAGGGGTAGGTTGGGTTATACAACTTATGCTTTGATCAAAGTTTGAACGACTCGAATAGTAGAGTATTGAGTATTGGATAGACAAGCAATCACATGTGTACTCACTCAATCCCATGACTAGTAAGGATAGTCAAGTATATATCTTGCGCTAGATATATAGTGTTTTGTTTGAAAATTTTGAGTTGTGTCTATAACTGATTTGAAGTATACATTTTTCGACCATTAGACAAATAATAAACATGCATTTATTGCATGTTTGCTTATTTTGCATATACTTTGTGTGAATATAAAATGTTTTCCTCTTATGGGGCTCTATAAATATAAAATGTCTTCCTCTTCTAGGGAGCTCTATAAATAGAGCTCTTAGTTTCCATTCCATTCATCTCATTTTCGAGTTAATTTCTCTATTTAAAACATTCAAAATTATTTAAGTGTTTTCTGTTATATTTGTTAAATATGTTTATGTTATTAAAAAGAGCATCTATTTGGAAAAACAATCGGATTGTGTTATTATATATTATATTGATATTTTCATAAAAAACATAGGTGATTTTACTTTCATATCCATTTTTATTTTCCAATTTTATATTTATATCTCACGGTATACCGACTTTTTAATGTTTTCAATCAGGCCGAGGATCGTGAATGTTTGTCGACATCTGTTAGCAAATAAAGCACTTCAAAATTTTCAAGATCGATGATGCCGTTCCTTTGTCAATTTGGTCGATTTTTTAATCTAACAAGAAACTGAAAACAGAGGAAAACGATGAGATGATTAAGTTTAAAAAGTTACGTATCAATGCATGATGTAGATATATATCATAAAAACCAATGGCGATGGTTGAAACTTGTTTGGCTAATGAATCTATTGAATCTGCAAGTGTTTTAGTGCCACACCGTTACACCTTCTCTTCCAAATGTTTACCTCATCGTCGCGAACCCCTAGCGGCGGTGCCTCCCTCTGCACCACCGGCAGAGGTGGATCAAGGTAACCTATATCAATCACCTTCAGACAATCTTCAACACGACCGTCGGTCTTCAACTTCATTCTCGAGTGACTCCTCTCCCACGTCTCCTCATTCATTCTGCAGCTTCTGACTGCACTTCTGGCGCCATCATTGGTCATTGTGCGCAAGATGGTTTTGCTAGACAAGACTCTTTGCTGTTTGGTGAACTTGTGGTGGTGGTGGTGGTGGTTGGTTGATACGGCAGAGTACGCGTTGGCGGGGTGGCCAATCACTCTGTTGTTTCTCTTGACTTGGCCTATGCAACTGACTTTGGGTGATGCAGGATCCTGTACTGATGTTTGATCTTGGTGGTGATTATTTGCTCTGATGTCTTTGATTGACAAACGGCAAAACATGGGCAAGAAAATGGTTTTCTGGTGGAAGTGTTTCCTGTGATCAAGGGTGTGATGATCATGTCTGCTTCACATTTTCTTATATGTTTTCTGGATCTTGGGTGTGTAGATGAGAAGTCGGAGAATGATGGGATACGCTGCACACACATTTATACATGTAGGTACAGGCATGCCCAAGACTGAATAGAAATTTGAACACTGTCATAAAGACTCGTGTCTCAATGTGAATCATTACACAACAAAAGTGGAGACACCATACGTTAATAATTCACATAGTAATGCACATTGTCCTACGGTTTTGAAATGCACATTTTGTTTATCGAAGAAAATATAATGCTATTTTCTGGTTACCGGAATCTTGTTATTACTTCTTCTTCTTGCTTCCTTTCTTATTATTGTAGTTATTATGTATTATGATCTGAGTAAAGTCAATGAATTTATTTTTGGGAGTTTGAACATTGTTGATAGCAATTATTTGCAGACACATTAATTCCAATAGTTATGGATTTTACTTGAACAGTTCCAGTTATTTAGTTTATATTTGTTTTAAAGTGTTAGAAATGAAATTGAAAAACAAAATAAGTTAAAATAAGTTTAGAAAATATGAATTTCAGAAATATTTCCAAAGCAACAAGTATTTTGGGAGGCAATTTGCTTTTTCTATCTTCCAAAGTAAATAAACAGAAGCCAAACTTCCACATGGTTTAGATTCATACCGCACTCTTCTAAATTTCTCGTACCTTGAGAACATGTATGCACATTGGAATAATTAAAGATGCAGCATATATTAAAGTGATAATAATAACAGGGCGACATAGTTTATAGAGCTACCTAGGTGCAGCTTGCTGTCTGGTTGCCTACCTGGGGACAAGCCCTACTTTAACCATATGAAGGAAACACTATTTTTCTTGTGTTTGAAGATTGTCGCCATGAAACGTTCACGACCAATTTTTTCTTCAGACTTACGGACCAAGATATATTGCTGGAGATTATCTGGAAATACAAAAAAAGGTTGGAGATCCATTAAAAGATGTGTCTCATTCCTTTTTACCTCCTTTTTTTTTTCACTATGATCTTACAATAAGCACAAAAATCAGCTCAATATTACATGAGATAATTGGAGCCATGGTCATCTTAGAGAATTTTCATCCCCTCTCTCCCCCTGAGTTTGCAAAGTTTCTTCTCCGGGTAACTTTGGTTCTATATTTTCGAACTCAGAAACCGATCCTTCGCCTAGGTCATTGACTAATCTAGAAACGTCCTTAAGATCATTAGTTTTTTCTGATTCCTTTGAAATATTGGGAGGTGATGGGGCTGCCACACCCAGCCCTTTGGCAAGGCAGACATACTTCAACACCAGTTGCTTGTAATTATTTAGTAGATTTTCCACGTCACTAACCGTTAGATCACCAGCAACGGCAAAGAAATATGGGAAATCATGAAAGGTTTGGCTTATACCATGTTCCTTAAACAACATGGTTGCACCTTTATTTTCCAGCTCTGAGATAGACGGAAATTTATCCAAAGATAGCTGATCTTTCCCGAGAGGTTCCGCGTTTCTTAACCCAGTTTCAGATGACTGAACCTGTGATTGAGGTTGCGTTGCCGAGAGCTGAATTTTCCTAGAATTAGGCACTGCTTTGAACTCCAGTGGTTCTCCACGAGGAACGTGTCCGAAATTTCGATCTGCTTGACTGTATGAATTGTCTGAGCTCTCTGAAAGACCAGAAAGAAGTGCTCGAGCTGATTCCATGTTTGTCTCATATTCCATTTCCTCCATTGAAAGGGCTTTTGCATCAAGGTTCATAATGAAAGACTCTACAGAAAGCATGTTTGTGAAGAAGTATGCTGCTTCCGATACCAAGCGTGTTTGCCGCCTAAACCGTTGTATATATGATAGGTTGGAGTGTAGTTGAGGTGGGTTTGCCTGCTCAGCCACACGAAGTTTTAATAGTTGAGCATTGAGTGGTTTTGGTAGATTACAGCAAATATAACATTCAGGAATCACCATGTTAAGTTCTTTAAGAACGCATGTATTCAGCTGAACAGTAATGGAATCATATAATAACAGATTCACAGAGAAGTAACATTAATGGCTAACCAGATAGCAGTTGTTAAAATTAAATCCCAAATGGTAAATATTAGAGAATCTTCCAACTGATGCCTAATCAAAGAAATCGAATTACCTTTATGGTAACATAAATGAGAACTGGGAGAAATTCATCAGCTCCTGGATGATCTTCACTAGACGCAACAGAGACATTAATCAATAAGTTGTTGATAACCTTGCAACAATGCAGAATGCATAGAAGTTTATCTCTAGGTGCCTTGTACATGTTAATCTTCAGCAGCTCTTTCTGTGCAAGCTGCGACAATGGTAAAACAAGTGCAAATTTACTTTTATGGTATAAGTGAAAGGAGTAAATGATTTTAATCCATAGGGGATTGCATATAGTTTGTCAAGTTCATCGTGCCACATGGCCGTTCAACAAGTTCGAACATTGAACAAAGTACAAGAATCTTGAATGGCTTATTCATTTTTTTATCTGAAATGTTCTCGTGAATTTGTTCCACTCATTCGGCATAAACCATATAACAGATCAGATTGGTAATTTCATAAGTAGACACTGAACAAAGAACTTTAATGACAAATAGTCAAAAGCATATACCTCATGAAACCATGGTAACAGAAATGAAATGAAATGAAAAACTGATTAGGAAAGAGTTCACATGTCTTCCAAGTTCCACCTATACTTTCGTAAGGAAAAGTCATTTGTACAAGCTTAACAAAATGTTGTAAATAGATAGCTCATGAATATCTCGTCAGTTTCACATGTCACTTCCTTTACAAATTTGAATCATTAAAATTTACTGTAGCTACAATGTGATTCCATACCGTGAACATCTAAGTTCATATTTTAATTCTAAATATGAAACAAAACTATCCTTCCCGCGTTGCACATGCTTGACTCGGCCTGTTGCGTTGACACAACCTGCCATGTTAAAGGGTAGGTTGGGTTATCATTTAGCAACCTCTTCGAAAGTGGGCTGAAACGGGTTATTCCGTTTGGGTTATGGGTTTTCCTAATTCTATGTTTCTATTCTATTACTGAATGAAGAATTCTTAAAAAGTTTGTTTGCACATATTATGTTTTATAAACGACAATACTTTGTCGTCTTACACAATTTTTTCCTTTCTAAAAAAAATTTGATTGTTTGGCCCTCTTAATCCAGGAGTGTGTTGGATTCAGTTGAGGGTTTACATCCGACCCGCTTTATGGTGGGGCGGAATGAGTTTTGACATCTTTACCCCCTATTAACACCATCTCAACTATGTTGTCCATGAACTTACTCCTACTTAAGTGCATTAGAACAGTCAAAAAAGGGATAGGTGAAAATCGCTTAGGCCCATTCCTTCACTCACCAACCATGATGCTTCATTTTGAAATTTCGGTTTGATATCTAGATTTTCTGGTCGAACAAATTGTTGAAGCAGAGCCATTTTCTCATGGAGCTGATCATCAGCTTTCACATCTTCTGGAATTGAAGCATATACACGTGTAAAAAGCTTTGTCATGACATACTTCTCCAGACCCTGCAATTGAAAGAGTACATCTAAACTTAAAAGGATAACTACAAATCAAAAGGCACACTTCCACATTCCCTTTAACAGAGGGAACACAAGAAAATAATGCAAGAACACAGGAAATTCAAAAAAAAGTCAACACCATGAACGTAAAAAAACACATTTTCTGAAACAAGTTTTAAGTTAGTCTTTTTTAAACTTTGTAAATAAGCAATATCATGTTCATGGCAGAAGGCCTGGAAATCGGATAATCATCTAGATCGCAGAGGTCCTATATTTGCAAACATAGTAAAAAACATAGAGGTTACTCACTTCACCCGCACTCTCCAACTCTTCTTCTGAAGATCCCGCCCAAAGTGAGTGAGCCCTGAATGCTGCTTCCATATTGTTGAGAAACTCCTGCACAGATGCACTGTCCCTTTCTGCATCTGGTGCATTGTTCAAAAATGACACTATGAAACTGTAAAAGGAAAGTTAATTAGATATATGCATATTTTGCGAGTGAGGAGACCAAATACATAGAACATAACACTCTGCACTCTGAAATATTTGCTTCATTTCATAGAAAGATGAAACTTTTTGTCAACTCCAAACTGTTGTGGATATATTGAAAGAGATAATGCAACAACTGGCGTGGAAATAAATTGGCATCATATGCTATCAATTAAAATGCTTGCCTAAGTAATTCTGAGAGAACTACTAATACAAGTGAATGGTCCTTGGTACACTGGTACTTCTTGCACCATTATCTTGAAAGAGTAAATGGATAAGTTTGAATGATCTAAATACAAAAAGGAATAGAAAACAAGGATAAGAAGTAGTTTACGGCATGAGTAATAAATCTTCGCATCATTTTAACGCTGAAATAAACTTAGGATTACTTTTAAAGAAAAAGAGGATATTTTGAAAGTTCGGCTAACATGAGTTAATTTCCCAAAGCTTGTGAATTGTAACCATTTTTTGAAACACAGGTCAAGTAATACAAACAACGGTTCCAGGTAAGAATCCTTGAGCATGTACAAAAGATGAATTCGTATCAATGCTTTAAACGATTAGATAATTTTAATTGAATCAAAAAATTCATAAAAAATCGTTAGTCCCGCAACTACCACTCACGAGCAAAGCTCCAGCTATCAAGTATTGACCATAAGCAGTCCCATTTTTAGCAAGAGATTCATTCAACATCTAATTCACCGAAAAAAAGTGACACTTGCAAGCATACATATTTCAAGGATGAATACGTATCGCAGTACCTTTTGATGGCTTTTACAAATTCTGCGGCGGTGGGTTGGCGCATGCGCTCGAGGAAGTCGTGCCACGTCAGCGGAGCTGTCGACGATCCGAACACGTCAGAGTTCTCCATTGGCAATTAGACCGCCGTTTGTTCGGATTCTGAGCTGGGTTTAGAGCTACACATACAAGTTGTCAAAATCCGATTGTGAATCTGTGCAGAAAAGGAGCAAGAAGATCCAATCCCGGGTGATTCTTGTTGAATAATTTGTGAGAAGTGGAGATGAAAGGGAACATGTTTATTAATTCTTCTTCTTTTATTAAAAGTAATAATCATTTGTCTTTAGTAAATAGGATTTAATTTCTTATCAACTTTTGGAGTAGAATTTGTTTTTTCATTAAATGTTTCTAAGCTTTTTTTCATGGCTAGCTCAAATTTGGTTAAATGTTTCTAGGATTTTCATAGAATTTGGTCAAATGGTTCTAGAATTTTCATCTATTTAGCATATTTTATTCACATAAAGAACTAATTTTTATTTATACAATTATATATAACAAATTTTTATGTAAAGGATAAAACTCTTGTAAGAATATATTATGGGATTAATTTTGTTAGATATATCTTCAACCCGGCCCATTTAGGAGAAGCATTCTTTATACCAAAACTATTCGTTTATATTATGAATATGACTTAATTTAATCTATGTCAATATCATCCAACGAGAAACAAATTTTTCTTTAAGATATCTATTTCTTTCCCACACTAGGACTTCCAAGGTTTCCCATCGGTTTGGGGTTTCCTGCCTTTTTCCCATTTAAATAGTCACATAGACGCACATTGTCTTCACTTGTCTGCCAATCTGTCTCCAGCCACGTATCTCTCTTCCATCTATCGCTCGAAATCCTTCAATCTCCAACATTTTAAGTTATCTTTGTTTCTCAAAATATCTGGAGTTCTTGTTTTCCCTCTCTATTCTTGATCAACTTGCTTTTAGTTTGAGTTTTATTGAATGGACTCGATCCGGCATCTCATTTCACGGTTTCAGCCAAGATGTTTTATAAATCTATGATTTATGTATTTTGTCTGATTGGGACCCGGATGAGCTTGCGTTTTACGTGGTTCGGTTATTTAGAATCGGTGATTGCATCTCGATTTTGTGTTGATTGCTAACTCGTTTTGAACTTTCAGTTTTTATTATCTTAAAATTGGGATTTTTTTATTGGAATTCAGTTTATCAGCGGATAGGCTTTGAAAAGATTATTAACGCATTTATGATTAGATCATTTTCCCATTGTGTGTTTAAAGAATATATCCAGTAGTTTGATCTGAGATACATGTAGATATGAATTATGATATTTATGAATATGCTCGTCTTAAATGATAAGATGCATTTTCTCTTAAAAAAAAGCATGTGGTAAGAAAGGCTTAATCTGATTGATTATGTCATTATAAAGTCAAAAGTCATCTGGTTAGCACAAGTTATTTCATCAGTATTTAGAACCTAACCATTTTGCATTTTCTTCTTTTGTTGTGAAATTTGGTTATCATCTGGATTCTCAAGATCCCTATTTGTTTGTGACATTTAGTACTGCATGTCTTTTTAGTTTTGTTGGTAACACAATGTTTTTTCCTCGATCTACTTTGTTCAGCGGTTCTTATTTCGTTGATTTATGGATCTTTGTGTTATGATATTTATTCTTTTCTTTGATTAAGATGGGGATTATGTTGGTGGTTTTCATTGATTTGAATCTGAGATGGAATGATCTTTAATTTTTTGTTGATCACTTTGAATTTGGTACTAGTTGTCTTGGATTTGAAACATGAAATTTTTAATTGGATTTCCGCTAGTCTTTAATATTGACTATGAAGTTTGAATTGATGTCATTCCCAGTTGTGATTCAGTTGCTCGACTGTTAATCTTTTTTGAAACATATTTGAAAATTCGATTTCAGATGTTATTAGCATTTGAACGCACTCAGGCAGTCAGCCTAAATGCACATTTTGTTTTGTGGGTGTTATTTGAGCAATTTCAAGTTACAGCTCGAGTATGTAGTTTATGCTTTGACAAAGTTCGAACCACTCGAATACAACTTAAGCTCCAATTTCATTTCGAAAAGGTCAAGCCAAAAGTAGTTATAATTTCGAACTTCGTATCGAATTCCGGTGTTTACATATTTTTCAATCCTAGACACCAAGAGATATCTTTTCACTATTCTAGCTCGAGTGTACATCCCTTAGTCTGTAGTAGTCGGACCCAAGATTAGCTTTAAAGGATGGTCTATTTAAAATTTAAATTAATTGTCTTCCAACTGATTGCAACTCATTGTGAGATTTAGAGGGCCAAATCTACTGTAAAAAGTTCTATGTCATGGATTGTTAGTTTTCTCTTAGGTTAATTGTTTAATATATGGGCAATCTTCTAGCACCACCACCAGCAGCTTCTATTTGTTGTGCCTTTTGTTCTCATCGTCACCTTGTTTCCAAAATTGAAACCTGATGTTCCATTACCTCGTATGAGAGAAATGATCTCATTTCTAAGTTGTTTGTCTGATCTCTAAGCCAAGGCAACGATGAAAAATGTGGTAGGCGGATTGAAAAATATATGTAATACACTCATGAATTTGTTCCACTCACCTGACATGTATATAACAGACCAGATAGTATTTCATAAATAAACATTCAATTAAGAACTTTACGCTATGAAAAATAGTCAAATCACATATCTCGTGAAAAATATACAAGACATCCATGGTAACCGAATGAAAAGAAAACAAACTGGGAAAGAGTTTACATACCTTGCACATTTAATTTCGTATTGAAACATCATTGTATAAGCTTAACAAATTGTGTAATATATAGTTAATGAATCTCTCATAAGTTTCACTTGTCACTTCCTTTACAAATTTGAGTCATCGAAATTTACTGTAGCTAGAAATTTGGTTATATCTCGGAAACATCTATGATTATTTTTTAATTCTAAATACGAAACGAAACTATGCATCCCCTATTGCACGTGTCTCGACTCGGTCTGTCGCGTTGACCCAAAAGCAGTCTTTCAGTTGCCACCAAATGGGCCAGCTGGTTGGCTGAGAATCTATCATTGTAGAGTAGAGATATAAGTGACGTCGAGCATGCTAAGTATGGGACATATTCTGAGAGGGGTACTGTACATTTTTATCTGAAGCCCACGAGCTATATGAGAGTTGGCATTCATATATTCCATAGTGGATTCATAAGTTATGATGGACCGAGACAGATCTAAGGATGACAACGGGATAGGATGGGCTCGATTTTGCCATTATCATCCCCGTTCCGAATAATTCGAGGATCCCTATCTCATCCTCGCAGGTAGGGTGAATATTCGGTCGGTTCGGTTATCGACCGAACCGATTTTTTTAAAACCGAGCATAACCGATTGTTTTTAAGATAGCCGAACCGACCGATGTTTTTGTAAAAACCGATAATAACCGAAATCGGAAAAAATCGGTAACCGAAATAACCGATATATTTTGGAAAAAAAATTTTAAGACCAGCATAACAATTAAAATTAATAAAAGAGAGGTTAGGGATAACCGATTTTTTTTCCTCTTGAGGAAGAAATAAGAAATTGTGTCGTATCTTGACACAAGCTTGTAGGGATGACAGCTTCTCTTGTATTCCAGATGAGATGAAGAGTACATATTCGTCGATTCTGGTGACATTAAAACTAGAGAGCCATTTCGTTTTTATGTCGCATACCCCAAATTTAGGGAAGAACCGACGAAATCTCAATTGACGGGATAATGAGAAAGAGAGGTTAGGGATTTAGGGTATATTTTACTATTAAAATTAATAAATATTATAATATATTAATATATACAAATAATAGTTAATATATAAAATCGATTATTTCGGTTAACCGATTTAACTGATTTTTTGAAAAATAAAAACCGTAACCGAACCGATTTAACCGATTTTTCTAAAAATAAAATCGATTAACCGAAATAACCGAACCGATATAATTATTCGATTCGGTTTGGTCGGTTATTTCGGTTTAACCGATATTTTACTCAACCCTATATACGACTAGTACTATTGCATAAATCTCTGGTTTTTTTGCTGGCCTCTAATTTTCAGTTTAATATTTGAATTCAAAGATTGTATATTATATCTATATGATTAAAAAAAATAATATGTACACATTCTATTTTCGATTTTCGTAATGACAGACAATTATCGCAAGAGGAAGAAATCTGCCGTTTAAGCAAAGAACAAGATAGATCAAGGGTCCAAATTCTAGGTAATCCAAAATCATAGAAGCTTTCAGATACAATGCTTATGAAAAATTTCTATATAATTTTGAACATCACACTCTGAAACAAATGTTTCACCTGCCAACTTTGAATAGAGTTATCAAGCATTGATAAGGTTTGGGTTCTTTCTAATGTTCTTTTTTTCTATGAAAAAGTTAATTTAATCAACGTCCGACAACTTTAAAAATAAGGAAAGGATTAGTTTAATGCAATTTTTACCAGAGAAGCTTAACAGAATCAAGTCTACCGTATTTTCTTAACACAGCATCAGATAGGTTTAGAGTGATAGAAGAATAAGCAAATTCATCATCTTCTTTTCTTTTAGAGGCATGAACATCCACGGTATAAACATCAGTATCAATTGCCTTAAATATTTTTTATGTATTAAAATCTCTTTCATTTTCTGTTGCTTGATTGAAAAATCAGATGTACCATTGAAGAGTTTTAAGCTATAGGAAGCCACAGTACCCATAAATTTATACAAAGAGATCACAGCGGCAGATAAGGCACACAATCAGGTGGGACAACGGAAGCAACATAGATAGCTATAGTCAGGCCAGCATGCACAACTGCGGATGATAATAAAACACTTAAAGGCGGATACACTCTGCAAAAAAAACGGGGAAGGGCCTACCGGATTCCAGCACGCTCAGGGCTTATGATCAAGCTGCTTTTCTGTGGAATGTCCCACCACGTTCAGTGGAGGATAACGTGATATAGACTCAAGGTTATCCTTCTTGTAGGTACTATACACACAGTACCATAGTTTGGGTACTGTTCAGCCTTCAGTACCGGCAAGCACACAAAGGTTTAGAGATACTCACAACCCGGAGGCCAACACTCTGGGGTTGCAAGCCAACTGACCACTTAAATTTGTTATCTGGATACTTTAATCTTATTTCAGGAAGAGTACAACACTGGACAGCAAAACACATGGAAATGTTGAAACATAAATCACTCATTGATTGCAATCCATATAATAACGTATTAGAAAAATTAGGAACCGGACTCCAATATAAGAATTTCGTAACAATTTGGGATTGTAAGTTGTAACATCTTTCTTAGATAAAATGGCTTTCAAATACACATATTTTCTAAAATAAAACATCCTTTCAAACACAACCATTAGTTTCTTTCATATTATAGTCATGCATTAGTTCTTGAACCCAGTGATTTGAGGTCATATTAAATCTACACATCCACCATTCCTGTTGCCAAAGGCCAGAACTAACCATGCAGAAAGGTTATAATTTGTTCTAAAATACCTATGATGAAATAATGTTATTAACTATTATATCCATATCATAAAACAGAAAATTTATGACATAAGGAGATTCCTGTGAAACACGAAGTCACTATCATATAATAAGCAACATATTAGTCATTTTATGACACCACGAATCTCAACGTTGTTCATTTGCCTGTCAACCTGAATCAAATACACATCTTTCTTAGATAAAATGGTGAATGTACCTCTGATCGAGCCATATTCACGTGTGTTATTAACTATTATATCCATATCATAAAACAGAAAATTTATGACATAAGGAGATTCCTGTGAAACACGAAGTCACTATCATATAATAAGCAACATATTAGTCATTTTATGACACCACGAATCTCAACGTTGTTCATTTGCCTGTCAACCTGAATCAAATACACATCTTTCTTAGATAAAATGGTGAATGTACCTCTGA